>JASAMX010025455.1:0-30139 GCA_030248175.1 Microlaimidae sp. YZB2_3
GTTATTACTTCGTTCAGTTACGTATTGCTATCTTCTATTTAAGGCTTAAAGTTGTTAATTTTCATGTTTGAATATTTTCTTCAAAATTATTTTGCAATTTGTTTAACTAACTGCGCATTTTAAGATTCCGTTAATTTCGGCCACCTTTAAATTTAGGTGAAAGAACCTGCCGTTTTTTGCTATTTTTAAATATCATTGTACTACCGTATTTATAAAGAATTTTTTTTGCTCGTTTGACTTTGTTTTGACGTTTTTTAAGCCAAAAATAAAAATTAAAGAAAAAATACAAGTTATTAAAACTTGTTTTTTTAAGGTTTTCACATAATTATTTAAAGTCTTGCTAATAATTATTAAAGTTCAGAAACGGGAAAAATTAAGTTATATGTACCAAGAACAATACCTAAGGGTAAATTTGCAACCTTTTAAAATTTTTATTGTTTGTTTAAGCAATAGTTATGGCCAGTTTCTTGTAGGTGGCTGAAATAAATGGCACGCGCCTAAACTTCGGCCACTTAAAAAAAAGTTTTAACCTTCACTGATTTTTAAGTGTAACAGAAATATTCAAATTTTGCACTGGAATAACAAATATAGCTATTGTTCGATTTTTAGGCCAAATTTTGGCTTGATTAAAAAAGCCAAAAAAAACTTATTCAAAAAAATAAAAAAAAGGTTTCCGAAATTAAGTCAGTTACCCTAAAGGGAGGAATTTTTTCCTTTTTTGTGAATTTTTTGTTTGCAGTTCTTTATTCAGACCTGTGCACGGTCTGGAAATGCCCCCACGCTTTATTGGAGGAATTGCCCCCCTCCGTTTTATTGCCCTCCAGCCAAAAATGAAAAAGTACCCTGAAATTATGACGCCATTTTTGACCTATGATGACGTCACCATCGTAAATTTTGTGCATTTTTAGCTTATTTCAATGTATTTTAAGCTAGTTTAGACCTATTTTTCCTTATTTTCGCTTTTTTGTCTTTTTTTCCCTTTTCCCTTCTTTTTTTCTCTTTTTTTATTTTTTTCTCTTTTTTTTTCTTTCTCCCCTGCTTGCCCCTCCTTTTTAATTCCACCCCTCCCCCCTTTCAAAAAAGTTGCCCCCCCGTGCCCCCGGTTTGGAATTGCCCCCCCCAATAAAACCCCCCGGGGGGGCAGAGCACAGGTCTGCTTATTTTTGTAGAAAAATTAACTACATTTAATTTTAAAAAAGCACAAGTTAGACTTACGAGTAACTCAAAAAACTGTAAAAAGTTACATAGTTTTGTTGTTCTCCACTTGTGCCTTTTAGCCACCATGATCACAGACCTGTGCACGGTCTAGAAATCATAGGTTTTTTTTCGGGGGGGGGGACAAGGGGGTGCCCGCCCCCCCCCCCTAGAGCCAAAATTTCGGACCTCCCCCTAGAAAAAATCTAGGGCCCCCCTCCCCCCCAAAGCTCGAGAGCGGTCCGGCCTGACCTCCCAAAAACACCTAACCAGCATAGGTGTTTTTGGTCGGGTCCGCTAGTGGGGTCCATCTCCACCCCCGGGTAGAAGGCCAAAATTTTTTAGGGGGGTCCAGGGAAGTTCGGACCCCCCTGGTTTTTAGAGGGGGTCGACCCCCCTGGTGCGAAATTTTAAATTTAGGGGGGTCAGCGGTCAGGGGGTCCAATTTTTTAACAAAATTTTTTTAAACTCAATAATTTAAGTGTTTTTAGGTCTAATATTGAATTTTATGTACTAAAACAGCTTATTTAGGCCTAAAAAGTGTATTTAAACACTGTTTTTAACTAAAAAACCGTGTTTTTGACAGTAAATAAAAAAATATACTTGCAAATTGGGGGGAGGGAGTGGGTCGGCCTCGCTAGGAGGTCAGGCCGGCTAGGCCGGACCGCTCTCGAGCTTTGGGGGGGGGGGAGGAGGGGGGCCCTGGAGTTTTTCTAGGGGGGTCCAAAATTTTGGCTCTAGGGGGGTGCACCCGTCTGTCCCCCCAAAACACCTATGCTAGCAAGGCCGACCCCCCTCCCCTCTCCCGACCAATTTAGAAGTATAATGTTTTATTTACTGTCAAAAACATGGTTTTTTAGCTAAAAACAGTGTGTAAATACAATACACTTTTTAGGCCTAAATAGTCTGTTTTAGTATATAAAATTCAATATTAGACCTAAAAACACTTAAATTATTGATTTAAAAAAACTTTGTTAAAAAATCACTCCCTCCCGACCCCCCCCCCTAAATTTGAAATGTCACACCCGGGGTCGACCTGGGGAGTCCGTACCCCCTGGACCCCCCTAAAAATTTTGGCCTTCCACCCGGAGGTGTACCCTCCTAGCAGACCTGACCAAAAACACCTATGCTGGAAATTGCCCCCTTCTTTATTGGAGGATTTGCCCCCCCCGTTTTATTGCCCCCCCCCCGCCAAAAAATGAAAAAGTACCCTAAAATTATGGGACCATTTTTGACCTATAATGACGCCATTTTTGCGAATTTTTTGTAGTTTTTAGCCTATATCAATGCATTTTAAGCCATTTTAGACCTATTTTTTACCTTATTTTAATTTTTTTGTCGTTTTTTTCCTATTTCCCTTCCTTTTTCTTTCTTTTTCTTTTTCTTTCCCCTGCTTGCCCCCTTTTATTGCCCCCCCCCCCCGCTCAGGAAGACTTTCCACCACTCGTGCCCCCGTTTAAAAATTGTCCCCCCCCCCAAAAAAAAAATCCGGGGAATGGCGGATCTGAGATCTGAGAATCGTGTTGACCTCTGGGTGTAGCTTCTAGGTGCGAATCAAGGCACAGAGGCATTTTAAATTTAAGGTGCAGACTAGAAACTTTAAATTTCAGCTAATTATTATAATAAAATTAAGGTATTTTTCTCTTTAAATGTTTGTATTTGTTATTTATAGTCATAATTTTATTTAAAATGTAAGAACTTCCAGCTTCTACTGCGCTAATAAACGGAATAACCGATTTAAATAAAAAACTATCAATTCATCAGACCTGTGCACGGTCTGAAAATACCCCCCGCTTTATTGGAGGATTTGATCCCCGTTTTATTGCCCTTTCCCTAACAGAAATCAAAAAAAAGTACCCTAAAATTATGGCGCCATTTTTGACCTAGACGCACGCCATCATCGGTTATTTTTAGCAGTTTTTAGCCTATTTCAATGTTGCTTTAAATTTTTTTACCCCTTTTATAACGATTAAAAATTTTTCTCCGGAAGACGAATTTGGGGGGGGGGGGTGTTTGTCCCCGACTACCCCAAATTTAGGGGGGGGGGGGTGTAAGCAAAATCCAAAATTTTGGGGGGTATAACCCGGCCCCAACCCCCCTGCCCACCTATGGTTAACAGGTACTTTTTGAAACAATAACAATATGATTCACTAGAATAATCATCCTTTCCTGGTTTTTTTTTCGCCAGTGCCTAGGCGCCAGCTGGCGCATAGCCTCCAAATTTTAGGCGCCAGCCATAGGTGAGCACGTTCCCGGCAGCTAGGAGGGGTGGTTACCCAGCGTAAATCGCATTTTGAATTCTACGGGGGTCCGGACCTCTAGGACCCCCTAGGAGGGGGTCCTAGGGGTGTGTTCGACCCAAGGTGCAAAATTTTGAAATCTGGGGGGGTCAGATGGGGTCCGGTGTCCAAAGCAAAATAGTTTTAAACCATAATAATTTTAATAATTGTTCTTTTTATAAAATAATACTACATTTTATTGAATAAAAAAACGATATTTTGGTATAAAAAGAGTGTAAAACATGTAGTTGTGTTAAAAAATCACGTTTTTGAAAGAAAACTTCGTATAAAAAAACCTACAATTTTTCGGAATGGGAAGGGGGTCAGATTTCAAATTTTAAAGGGGAGTCAGGGATAAAAAAAAATTCGAAATTTTAGGGGAAGGAGCGCCCCTAGATTTTCGTCTCGGGGGGCTCCCAAAATTTCAAGGCTCGGGGCGGTGGACCCCACTCTGCCCCCCCCCCCTTTTTCACCTATGGCGCCAGCCCAGAAATCTAGGCGCCAATAACATAAATTTTTTTCTATTTTCACAAAAAAGCCACATATTATTAGTTTTTGTCATTATATGCATATTTTTAGATGGCTTTTGTAGTCAAACGATTCGTGTTGTATAGTTAGTATTATTAATTTTAAAAAACGACTCATTTTGACCATCTCAATACTAAACTTGAAATGCGTAAAATTTTGTTCAAGAATTATATAATTTAACAAGAAAACATAAAAACTAGTAATGTTCCTACCCTCCCACATCATGCTTCGGAGCCCCGGCCACTTATAGCGGAGGGAGCTTTGGAGTTCCTTCCCTAAAATATTTGACTTCAAGCTTATTTAAGCTTAAATGTTTTAATTATTTTATTGGCAGTTTTACAGTTTTTTTAATTGCCTTTAATAAGTTTACAAAAATTTTTTTACTAAACAATCTCTAGCATAGCTTTTTTTTTAATTCACAATTAGTACAACCATAGGTGGGCCGTGAATTGCTCGTGGACGTGGATTGCTCCGTAGCTCCACAAAGCGGAGCTCCATTACAGACAGCTTGAAGTTCAACATTTTAGTGTTAAAGATAAATTAAATTCTTTTTAACACTTTGAAAATTCTTGCAATATCCGTGCAAGCAAAAAAGGATTTTCTCAGAAGTTATTTTCAGGTTTTAATCAAAACTAATAATAGGTGTTTTTAAAATTTTACTTTTAAATGGGTTTTTTTAATTAAAAAATGTAACCAGTTAGAACTTTTACGTAAATCTTTACATATATATTATATATTATATATCATAAAAAAGGATTAATTGTAGATAAACTAAAACAATACGCGCTGAGCGAAATGAAGCGGAAGAAAATTTTTGAAAATTAGCATAGGTGAGCACGGTCGGGGAAGCTAGGGGGGGGGTGGTTACCCGGGGTAAATCTAATTTTGAATTCTAGGAGGGGGGGGGCAGAGGGGGGGGCCTAGACCCCCCTAGCTTTTTAGGGGGGGGTCGACCCGGGGAGCGAAATTTTGAAAACCACAGGGGGGTCAGGTGGGGTCCGGTGTCCAAAGCAAAACAGTTTTAAACCATAATAACTTTAATAATTGTTCTTTTTATAGGATAATATTACGTTTTATTGAAAAAAAAAGCCATATTCATGTATAAAAAGGGTGTAAAAGCATGAATATGTGATGAAAATTCACGTTTTTTTTTGAAAGAAAATTAGTAAAAAAAGGTACCTAAAATTTTCCCGAGAGGGGAGGGGGGGGGGGGTCAGATTTCAAAATCTAGAGGGGGGTCAGGGGTAAAAAATTCGGAAATTTGGGGGAAGGGGGGGCCGTAGATTTTCTTCTAGGGGGGCGCCCCCAAAATTTCGAGTCCAGGGGGGGTGGACGTGGACCCCCTCCCCCCCCCGGCAATGGTCGCCAGATAGTAAAATTTGGGGGTTTTCAGAGGCTAAAAATTCAAAATTTTCTAGCGCCTCGCTAATCGCTCGGCGCCCAACTATAAAATAATTTTAGTACCCCAATTGACCCCCAAAACCAAAAATTTTTCCGCTTCGCTTCGCTCAGCCATCACTTTCAATAGTATACATATATCTCGCTATTTATCTTGCCTAATGCTAATGTTATTTCAAAGTTAGTACAATATTTTTTATAGGCAATAAGTACTACACAGAAAGCAAAACAAAACAATCATATTGGTTGATTTATGTCCCTGCCCCCTCCTAAATTTTCCAGCCGCCTTTAGCATTGGCTCTGATTTTTTTCATATAGGTAGGTAGGTGGTATCCTGAATAACATGGCGTCAAGATGCTGCTCATGTGCTTTGGTTTACAATGTGGGTGTAGCCAAGGGGTCTGAAAGGTCTCTTAATTCTTTTTTGTGAAATCCAGGCTCTGCCAGTGTGCTAATGTAATTTTCAACTAAGAAAATATGTTTTTATCACTAAAAACATTAGATAATAGCCAATAGGTTATTAGGCCAAAAACAGTATTATACAACTTTATCTACGTTTATCCCTGCTTTTTTAACGTTTTAAAAAATTAAGGGGGGCTCCCCCCCCTCAAAATTTCTGGGGGGGGGGGGGGCGGAGCCCCCCCCGAAATTTTTTTTGTACTACAATCCGCCCCCCCAAAAAAGAAACTCTGGCTACGTCCCTGATTTTGAAACCTTAAAAATTTTGTGTTTTTTTGTCTGGTTGACTAAAAAAATAGTTAAAGAATACGTTTATGGCCAAAAATCTAGGCGCCAGGCTGGCGCCTAGCTAGACCCAAAATTTTATGCGCCAGCGGGAAATTCTAGGCGCCAGTGGCGTCGATTTGGCATAAAAAAACCTAGATCCTTTCTGATATGAAAACTCTTACAAACAAAAAGTATTTTAGTTATTGGTGATGAAATACTTAAAGGATATACCAAGGATACAAACTCTAATTTCCTGTGTAAACGACTATTTTCATTAGGTGTTAAAGTTGAAAAGGTAAGTACAGTATTAAATCTAAATGTAAATTTTACCAGCCACTAAAAATTTATTTCCGATTCTGAACAGCTGAAGCCATAGATGAGCAGCCGCCAGCGGCTCGGATTTTTTTTGGGGGGATGGGAGGGGCATACTTGACCTCCCAAATTTTAGGTAGGTCTCCCAAAAAGTTTTTAGGTTTACTCAAATACCACGTTTTTAGCTTTTTTAATGCTGGAACGTGGAGAACCCCCGAATTTTTAGGGCGGGGGTGTCCGAAGTTCCTTCAATTTTTAGGAGGGAGAGTGTCGCTATGGCTCGAGATTTTTAGATTATAACACAAAACACTCCACTCCAACCTCTCCTGCGTCCTCTCCACTTATGGCTGAACCAATTTTTTTTGTAAAAAGTCCAAAATTGAGGGTGAATTAGGCTCATAAGGCTTTATCCAAAGGGTGAATGGATTTTTAAAATCTAGAAGGAGGTTCGAACCACCTTGGACCTTGGTATTGGTTTTCTAAAGAGAAAAGTTCGACTTAAGCCTTAAGGTCGATACGTTTGAAATCTGAAGAGGGTTAAGGGTTAAGTAAGATCCTATGCCCGATACAAAAGATTTTTAAATCATTTAATAGATTTTAAAAATATTACTACAGTTTATTGATTAAAATTAGAAAAAAATAGTCTAAAATACTGAAAAAACAAAAACAAACCAAAAAAAACCAAACAAAGAGAAAAACAAGAGGGAGAAGGGACCCAACGAGAAGGGGGGCAATAAAACGGAGAGAGGCAAGCAGGAGAGAAAGAGATAAAAAAGAGAAAAAAAAGAAAGATGAGACAAAAACAGTAAAATTTAAGGAAAAATAGGTCTAAAATGGCTTAAAAAGCGTTAAAATAGCCTAAAAACAACAAACATTTTTTTCGAAAAAAGGTCAGATAATTTTTTAATACTTAAACTTTTTTGGGGGGGGGGGGGGCAATAAAACAGGAGGCGCAGCCATGAGCGTAGCCAAGGGAGTCTAGACCCCACCTCTTTTGGGTCGGAAAAGGTAAAAATTTGGGTCAGCGAAGGTTAAAAATTTGGAGGTCTATAAAGACCATTTTTCACAAATTTTCTCGCACTTCGTTTTGTTCAGCGCTCCATTATTTTTTTCTCTTTTATATATATCATCACATTCGAAAAAAACGTGAATGTGTAAATTTTATCTTTTTAAACTTTTTTTTTGAGATTGGTTTAATTTTGCACAATTTTTTTGGCAAATAGTAGAAATTATTTTGTAGTAAAATAATCAAAACATTCTTAAAGCTTTAATTGGTTTTCCATTCTAAATTCGTGTTACTTCGTTATTGTTTTGTAATCTTGGTATGACCATGTTGGACCCCCCTATTAGGTTGTTAGTAAGATAAAAAATTTAAAAGGAAAAATTATTTTAAAAGCATTTTCTCGCGCTTTGCGTTGCTCAGTGTTAATTCAATGTATCCTTTTTTGTTAGTTGTTAAATAGATAATATTTTGGAAATCGAAAATATAAGGTATCAAATTCAATAATTTGTAACAATTTTTTTTGTTTTAAGGACTATTTTTATTTTTATTGAATACCTAATAGGAAAATGAAGTATTTGGCATAAATAAGCTAATACATAAACATTTTTTTAGCACACAAAATTTTTTTAGCCCTTTTATAACGTTTAAGATTTGGACCCCCCCCCTTTCCAAAATTTTGTTCAGGATTGGACCCCCCTTTCCAAAATCCTGTCTACGCCCATGGACGCAGCCACTAAAAAAGTGAGGGGGAGCATTTTCCATACCGTGCACAGGTTTTATCAAAAGTAACCCCCTACTGCACCTATACGGATCGGATGTCATCATTAATTTATTGATATACGGATGTCATCACTGACAATGATCTCGCCGAACTTACGGGAAATATGTAGAATGACGTCGTTGACGGTGACACCGCCGCTACTGGTGTGCTTTAGAACGTGGTCGATGGTCCGCTGCTCTTTGCTGAAGATGTAGACCGCCAGTGGTTTCTCCCCTTCGTTCACCAGCTCTATGGCCTCCTGTACCGATTTCACGTTTATGATAGGGAAAATTGGCCCAAAAATCTGCAATATTGTGAGGTTATGAGGGTATGAGCGCGAGCGGTCAAAATAAAAACAGTAAACTTTTAGTCGTTTAAAATTTATAAAATAAATTCTAAATAAATTACAAAATTCTTGGGTATAAATAGACCGCTTTCGCTCACGTTAGTCAGTTATTAGATTTGGTCCACTCTGGTTTTGTGGTTTGTGGCAGGCTGCCGCCAGAGGCGTTGGCCGCTTAACGCACACCGATTCACCTCTCTCTGACAGCAGCACCTTAGTACATTACTATAAAAGGAAAATAAAACCAAACTTGTGGCAGGTTTTTTGTAGAGGGTTAGTAGGGGTTAGTAGAAGTTAAAAAATACTTCATAATAGGGATAAATATATTTTCTAAAGTTTATAATTGTAAGAAGTACAGATAAATTAGAGTCCCTATTAGTTGTTTATACACCGGTGGAATTCTAGGGGACGCATTCTTAGATACAGTTTTGTTCTGCTTAATCTTGCCTGAGAATTAAACAAAATTTGACTTGACCTGAAAAACTAAAAAGAAAATAAAAAATAAAAACATATAGCCAATGAAACACAAAGTGCACAAAATTATAATAAGATAGAAACCTACCTGTTACTGCCTGCAGAGGCAAAAGCAAGACAGAATACAAACATACAATACATGTTCATTCAAGCCAAAAATGCAAAAAGTAAAATTGCATATACTTGAGCACAAAACACACACACATAAACAAGCGCACATAAACAACCAAAAATACACCATAAATGCACCCTAAATACCACTATTACCCTTATAATTACGCAATACAAATACATACATGGTATAAACAAGCGCACATACACATAGACTGGCGCATATACACGCGGACACACACACACACACACACACACACACACACACACACACACACACACACACACACCATGAGCGCATGTATGGATAGACACAGATAAACAAACACTACCGCGTAACCCGCCCCCCCGCCCCCCCCCCCACCCCCGCACCCCCCACCCCACCCACACACACACACACCCCCCCCCCCACACCCCCAAGCCAAACAAACACCACACGCCCAACCACACGCACACACACACAAACACACACACACACACAACACGCACACGCACGCACACACACACACACACACACACACACACGTACACACGCACAGAGATACACACACAAACAAGACTAACCCCACATACAATTTAAAAATAAGCTTAATAGTAAACAACTAAGCAATACCAAAAACAAGAGGGCCAGTAGTGCAAAGTGATTGAATATTTGATTAAATTTGGTTTTGAATATTAGCTGTAAAAGGTGAGTGTTTAGAAAAATAGAGCAAAATTAAATTTTTGTGATAAAAAAGAATATTATAGAGTACTATAGGTGCTGCGTACCGAGCCACTTAACGACTGAGTCAATTAAGTGTCGCAGCTAAGGCAGAAACACACCAAAAGAGGTATGTTTCGCCTTTTACGGAAATTTTCTGTGATTTTATAACGGTAATAAACCATTTGTGAACCCTCCTCCTTACGCCTGGAATTTAGACAGGCGCTCCTGGCTTGGGACAGGCACCAACCCTACAGTGCAGTCGGTGGCGGAGTTTTTGGTCCACTTAATAAACGGTTGCTTCTCCACGGACTTGGAAAAACACAGCAGGGATAGGGCCAGCCTTGAAGAGGCGCCCTCGGTCTAAAAACCTAAGTAAAAACTTAGGTTAATTGCACAAAGAGTGCATAAACTAAAAAGGCTCGGTTCCGGATTGAACCTTGAGCAAACTAAACACTTTCCTTTCCACATCGCGTACAAATCCAAGCCTCAGGCGTATGTCGAATATCAATTCGTCACAATATTTAAAAAAGTTAATTTAAAATCTAAGCTAAACATTAATTAGAGCTTTGTAGAAATTGGTTTTGCCGTTATTGAGATATAACAGTTTCAAAATAAAGGTTTGTGGAACGTCCAAATCAATAAAGGGGTATTTTGGAAAAAGCCATAAAATAATTTGCGACCTGATTTTTGTAAATCAAGAAAAAAATTTTGTCAGTTAAAAAATCTAGATGTTTCCTTGGCTTTTGAAAATTTGAAAAGGAAAACCCTTTCCCTTATTTATTTATGATTGGGTGTGAGATTATACAGACCTGTGCACTGTCCCCCCACGGGGTTAAAACGGGGGGGGGCAATTCCAAAATGGGGGGGCACGGGGGGGCAACTTTTTTGAAACGGGGGGCAATAAAACGGGGGGGGCAAGCAGAGGGGAAAGAAAAAAAAGAGAAAAAAGGAGAAAAAAAGAAAGAAAAAGAAGGGAAAAGGAAAAAAGGGACAAAAAAGCGAAAATAAGGTAAAAATAAGTCTAAAATGGCTTAAAATACATTGAAATAGGCTAAAAACTGCAAAAAATTCGCGATGATGGCGTCATCATAGGTCAAAAATGGCGTCATAATTTTAGGGTACTTTTTCATTTTTTGGCGGGGGGGAATAAAACGGGGGGGGGGCAAATCCTCCAATAAAACGGGGGGGGGGCATTTCCAGACCGTGCACAGGTCTGGATTATAATATACCATTCTGTAAAAAATCTCAAAAGCGGAAATCACAATCAAAAATTTTAAGTTTACATGTATATAATTTAGCGCTACATTTTAAAAAAATAATTACTGGCATTTAATACCGTTAATTTAAAATTTTTTCTTGTATAAACAGCTCAACACTTGACCCTGAATAGTGAAGAAGTCCAAATGATCCCAAAATTGTAGTAGTCGCAAAGGAATATCCGCTTAGTGCAGCACAATGACCACAAGTTTTATTGCAAAAGTAATACTAACAATAAAAAATATATTCTTTAATACTTTTAATTACAATGACACGATACTATAAAAATCTTACTTCTTCTTGCATCACCGGATCGCTTGAATTGACGTTAACTAAGACCGTGGGCTCAATGTATAAATCTTTCTTGTCATGTTTTCCGCCAAACGCAATTGACCCAGAAGAATTTATCAAAGGAAGAAGGCGACTAAAATAACGGACGTATTATAAACCTAAATAAGCACGAGGGGAGAGGTTTGCCGGGTTAATTGGTAAGGGATTCCGTACCCAATATAACTTTTATCCCATTACTTTGTTCAAATAAAATACTATTTAGGCATAAAAATAACAATTTATGTAAAAATATAAATTTTTACCGAAAAACTTAAAACACTATAGTCTATTACAAAAATAATGCGGACTGGCGACAAAACTCGAACTTTGAAATGTTATATCCATAACGGATGTAAGAATATTTGCGGGACATATATGGGAGCATAGCTTAGACTCTTGGCTATCTTTTAAAAAGGTTAGGAAAAAATGTTTTTCGATGACGTCATCACTACAGTCGATGCGGTGAAAAAAACCTGGTCAAAAAAAAAACAAACTTTTTTATTAGTACGAGATAAGAAACGCCGCTTAGTATGCTCTTAAAACATACTTTTCTTATTTTTTACTGAAAGTTTGAGCGAAATCGGCTCGCTCAATTTTTCTTTATAATGCGTTGAATGCGCGCGGTTTTCGCGATTTTTCGCCACGCTAATACACTGTCCGAATTATTTATTTTGTTTTGCTTCCTGCTCGAAGTGTGTACGATATTGATCATATTGTTATATATTAAATGTCCGCCAATTTTTATTCCTTACTTTTGACCTAAAATTTTTTTTTTTTGGGGGGGGGGAGGGATTGACCCCTCGTTGGCAAGGGGGGTCAAACACGAATACCGAAAATTTTTTTCAAATTTTTTTTTCAAAACCATCAAAAATGTAAAATTTATGACATATATGACGAATTTTGATATATCGTTTGTGCAAAAAAATCTATAATTAAGCTTACAATAAGCTGTCAAAAATGGCGAAATTGAAATTTGGAAGGATTCCAAGCCCGTACGCTGGCAGCAGCAAACCTTTTAATTAAAAAGTTTTACAAGAATAATAAACTTTAAAAGATTAGTTCTAAACTTTTTAAATTTATTTTGATTAAAAATATTAAAAAAGTGGTCTAAATAACCCCATGAAAACGCAAAATAAATTTTCTTATAACAATATAACAATATGATCGATCAATATCGTATACACTTCAAACAGGAAGCAAAACAAAATAAATAATTCGGACAGTGTATTAGCGGGGCGAAAATTCCCGAAAACCGCGCGCATTCAACGCATTATAAAAAAAATTTGAGCAAGCCGATTTTGCTCAAACTTTGAGAAAAAAGTGAGAAAAGTATGTTTTAACAGTATACCAAGCGGCGTTTCTTATCTCGTACTAATAAAAAAGTTTTGTTTTTTTTTTGGGACCAGCTTTTTTTCCACCACATCGGCTGTAGTGATGACGTCATCGAAAAACATTTTTTCCTAACTTTTTTAAAAGATAGCCAAGAGTCTAAGCTATGCTCCCATATGTCCCGCACAGTGGCGTGCCTAGAGGAGGGGGGAAGGGGCGGTGGGGGGGGGGGGGGGCCCCCCCCCCCCCCCCCCGAAATCCGGCGAAGCCGGATTTTTTCGTAAGGGAGGAGGACCCTTACGTTTTTTAAATTCTGGGAGAGAAAAAAATTTTTTCTTTAATATTAATACAGAAACTTTCCTGATTCCTTCCAAAAGCATATTAATAGTAAAAAAAAAACAAACAAAATATCCCCGCTATGCGGGTAGTTTAAATTCACAATTTATCTTAGTTTTTTGATTACAAAATCGATTATCCCGTTCAGTAGTTAAGGGATACAATTTAATAAAACTACTATAAACACTATTATACTTTTTAATTAACGTTTTAAACACATGTTTTAAATGTGTAGGTATAAAAAAACCTAAAATTTTGTAATAAGTATCATCTGGAATTAAAATGTCTAGTCTAGTGTATTTTAGCGCCTTAAATTAAAAATTTTCTCCCACGGGGGGCATTCTGCCTCCGGACCCCCCTGACAAGGGGCTCCGCCCCTTGACCCCGCTGGGGGGCTCTCGCCCCCCAGACCTCCCAAATATCTGGGGGGCTATTGACCCCCAGATCCCTTAATAGGGGCTGAGCTTCATAATACTAGAAGGGATCACGGAAATAAAAATTCGAAAAAATAAGAGTGATGGATTTTTTACTAAAAAGAACCCAAAATTTCGAGGCTAAAAAAAGTGAATCCCACCATGACTACCTTTCTTTTTTTTGTCCCGCATGCCTGTCTGTAGTAACACCAACAGTTTTAAGGTTAGAAAAATATTTTTCTTTTAGTTATGATAAAACGTCGGCACAAGCAAAGTTATTTACGGCTTTATGAATATAACACTTAGAACACAAAAAACAGCGCCATTGAGCCAGAGGCACCCTGCTGACTTTCGGATAGCACTACGGGTATATCACTTAGTTGCTACACCCGTTTTTTTAATAGAAATGAGTAGCTTGGCATGGCCAGATTAATGCTGTTGCACGTCAGCAACGCATGGTAGTTTTTCATCTAACACACCAGCAGATAAATGTAGTTCCATAGTACTCCAAAACATAGGTGGGCTATCATCCCGAATTTTTTTTTTTGGGGGGGGGGGGGGGTATACAGTATACCCGACCCCCGAAATTTGGGGGGTGTCCCGATATTTTTTTGGGTATACCCTAAATACCCCCATTTTTAGCTTTTTAGCACTGGGACCATAGATGAACACTGTCAAAAAGCTAGGGGGGTGGCTTACCCCGGGTAAACGACATTTCAAAATCTAGGGGGGTCGACCCGGGGTGGAAGATTTTGAAACCTAGAGGGGGTCAGGTGGGGTTTAATTTCCGAAACAAAATACTTTTAAACCATTAAATGTTTAATAATAATTTTTTATAATAATACTACATTTTATGGAATAAAAAGCTGTATTTAGGTATAAAAAGGGTGTAAAAACATGAATTTGTGTTAAAAATTTACGTTTTTGCAAGAAAATTTAGTATACAAAAAGTACTAAAAATTTTCTCGAGAGGGGAGAGGGGTGGTCAGATTTCAAAATCTAGAAGGGGATCAGGGGTAAAAAATTCGAAAATTTGGAAGGAGGAGGGGCCCCCTGGAAAAAAATCCAAAATTTGGATACTAGGAGGGGGTGGACCCCACCCTACCCCTTGTTTATCTATGATTGGGACCCCCAAATTTTAGGGGGGTGTCAGGGGTACTCCCAAATTTGGGGGGGGATGTCGACTATAATCGGGATTTTTTTGGATGATATCCCCCCTGCCCACCTATGCTTCAACACCTTGGTGTTTTTTTTCGGAAACAAGGATAATAGGGAATGAAAAGTGTCTGAAACCAATAACAAACCAGAAACAATGCTAATTTTTTTACTTTGAAGGCTTCAGATGTTTCCATTATTAAACAGTATTAAACAATATGATTGATATTAAAACGAACATTTTAATGGGAAGGTGAAGGTTAGGTTGCTGGGACTCACGTTATTGATGTTGGTCGAAGAGTCTTTAACTATGAAGTGAAATTGTTTACGCTCCCTCCGTAAATGATTTAGTGCTTGCCTTTTGCAGTTTACCCTAATCTGTCTCGGGAACAAAAAACACCTGAAAAAACTCACTCGAAATGGCGCTCACTAATAATTCTTGAGTAATCCCTGGCTTCTTGTGGATTTTCCCCATAATACTCCTTTACAGCTGTTTTCAGACTTTCTATCAATTCTAAAAATAAACGTTTTTAATAATTAATAAAATTTTGGTTTAAAACGAGTTTTTTTAAATTTTTCATCTTAAAACATTAAAATTTTATGTTTTTAATAAGATGAGAAATGCGAAAATGACACGGACTGGCGAAAAAACAAAACTCGAACTTTGAAAGGTTATACCTACATAAACGGGGGTAAAATATATACAGGACATTGACATATATTGAAGCATAGGTCAGACTTGTGGCTATCTTTTAAAAAGGTTAAAAAAATTTTTATCCAACGTTCGTACGTAGAATAAAATTTTTTTTAACTTTTCAAAAGATAGCCACAAGTCTGAGCTATGCTTCAATATGGCCATCACTACCGCCAATGCGGTAAAAAAAACTGGTCCCATAAAAAATTTTTTTTATTAGTACGAGATAAGAAACGCCGCTTGGTATGCTGTTAGAACATACTTTTTTGAGTTTTTTCTGAGAATTTTAGCGAAATAAGCTCGAAATAAGCTATTTTTGCCAAAGTAATCACTGCGAAAAATAGGTTTTGTTTTTCTTCCTGCTCAACGTGTATGATTTTGATCACATTGTTACAAGTAACGTTTTTATCTTTTATTTTTGAATTAAAAATATTTTATTGGGGGTTGACTAAAACAAATAAAATAAAGTACACATATCACAAAAAAGAACTAAAATTAATGATTTCATAAAAACCGCGGATTCCCCTGTTTAAAACAGGTTAACCTCCCCTTAAACCCTAAAGAGATATTTACAACAGACCATTCTAAATCCCCCTCAGAGTAGCAAACCAATAATATAACAACACCGATATAGTAATGTAATGTTTATTTCATTATGTGATGTTCCTTTAAGCTCTAAGTTTTATAAAATGCTGCTAGAAAATTGCCAAATTTCGCAGCTTAAAAAGGCTCTTTTTTAAGTGTTTTATTATTTGCAAACATGTTTCGCCGTTTGTCAACAGAAAATTGTTTTAATTAGATTAATATTTAAAAACAAGCAGACATAATCAAAAGTGCGCAAATTCGCGAATTATACCAGATGTACCCGAGAAAAAAAACAGTCAGAGGATGCAGGGGAGTTAATCCTTCCACTATCTGCGCATCTATGAATATAACTTAATAATAGTGAGGAAACTGATATAGCGTGCAAAATGACGTTCCACCCTCCCCCTAGCTTGGAAAACTAGATCACTCTCCAATTTTTTTTGAAATCCTAATTAGGAATTTCGGAATTTTTAAATGAAGCCCGCCCCTGACACTCCTTCTTTTTGTTTCATAGCCATTTTTGTATTTACTTTAAAAATTCGATTTTTTGATGAAAAAACAACAAACCTTTTTAAGCTCTTGTTATACCTAAATAACATTTTTGTTTCTAAAATTCTCTCTCAGTTCTAAAGAAAACTCTTAATTCTCAAAAATTAATGATTTCACAGAAACCGCGGATTCCCTTCTTTCAAACAGGTTAACCTCCCCTAAAACCCTAAGGAGATATTTACAACAGACCCTTCTAAATCCCCCCTCAGAGTAGCAAACCAATAATATAACAACACCGATATAGTTATGTAATGTTCATTATGATGTTTCTTTAAGCTCTAAACTGAAAAGTTTTAAAGCGAAAGTGTGGAAATCTGCTTTTAGAAGCTTTGGCACATTTCTAGAGCTCCGACCTATTCTTTGTGCTAAATTTCTAAATAATTAAAGAGTAATACCATGCTATAGAACGATTATTTTGTCAATATTTTTTCTGAAAAGTAAATATTTTTCAAAACAGAATTTTTGTTTTGAGTGTTTAAGCCATTGTGCAAGTAAGTATGCAAAAAACGCAATAAAAACTAACTTTCTTGTATGTTGGGCAGGCAGAGAATGTAGTCCGGGGCTAGACAGGTCTGGCCGCATGACATGAATTTGCCCCAGGCCAGCCTGCGGGCAACCACCCTGAGATCGCAGTTACTGTCCACGATTGCCGGGCTAAATTTTCACAAAAATATTCAGTAGGTCTTCAGCACGATCGATGTCGCCAGAGTGTAGGGAGCATAGGTGGGCAGAGGTGGTTATTTCGAATTTTGCTGTCACCCTACCTAAATTTGGGGTACCCGGGGACCCCCCCTCCGAATTCGCCTCCTGGAGAAAAATTTTTAAGCGTTATAAAAGGACTAAAAATTTTTTCCGCGGAGTGTTTATTACCTTGTTTATGTCATGTACTTCATTTTTTCCCCTATTATTCAATGAAAATAAGTCTATAAAACAAAGAAAATTTTTTTACAAACAATTTGATACCTTAAATTTCCGATTTCCAAAACATTACAACTGAAAAATGAGTACATTGAATTACAGCTGAGCAATGCAAAGTACCAGAAAATGTTTTTAAAATTACTTCCAACCTTTAAACTTTTAAAACCACTATATAACAATCTGAAAGGGAGGTCCAGCGTGGTCGTATCAAGATTAAAAAACAAGTAACAGAAATTTGGAAGTGCGGACCAATTAAAACATTAAGAATGGGGTGGGTTTAGCGTGGTCATACCAAGATTACAAAACAAAATAATACAAATTTGCAAGTACAGACTATATAATTAATGGAGCGCTGAGCGGGGGCGGCCGCCTTCCCCCTCCCGAAATCCGGCGAAGCCGGATTTTTTCGTAAAGGAGGATTATTTCGTAAGCCCTTACGTTTTTTAAATTTTAGGAGAGAAAATTTTTTTTCTTTAATATTAATACAGAAACCTTCCTGATGCCTTCCAAAAGCATATTAATAGTCAAAAAACTAAAATTCCCCGCTACACGTGTAGTTATATTGACAATTTATCTTAGTTTTTTGATTTCAAATTAATTATCCCGTTCAGTATTTAAAACATACATGTTTAATAAAACTATTATAAACACTATTATCCTTTTCTTAACGTTTTAAACACATGTTTTAAATGTACAGGTATAAAAAACCTTAAATTTTGCAAAAATATTATCTGGAATTAATATTTCTAGTGTATTTTAGCGCCTTAAATTAAAAATTTTCTCACCCCCCGTGGGCATTCTGCCCCCCGGACCCACCTGACAAGGGGCTCTGCCCCTTGACCCCGCTGGGGGGCTCTCGCCCTTCAGATCTTCCATTTCTGGGGGGCTTCCGCCCCCCAGACCCCCCTTCAGGGTTAGTATTAACCCTCACCAAACGGCCCTTTGGCTATGCCCATGTATGTATATAATCTTAAATTAAATATAAGATTATGGATTAAAAAGTTTGTGATACTTGACTTTATAATCAAGAAAATAAAATTACTATTCTATTATTACGTAATTATTAAAAAACTATGATTTCTAATCTAATTATAAGAATATATAAACACATTATTATTAAAAGAATTAAAAAATAAAATTTATAAGTTGCAATAAGGTCTTATTTTAATTTTACGCAGTTTTAAAGCATTTATAAGCTTGTTTTACATTTTTTACGTGTTTTAAGCCCATTTTAAGGCAGCGTGAAAATATTGGGTACCCCCCTCAAAATTTGGGTCTTCCCAAACACCCCCCCCCCCCTAAGATTTGACTCCCCCTTTCCCTTATACCCACCAAAATCCGAGAGGCTGCCATCTATGGTAGGGAATAGGGAGTGCTATCATCTGGGATATATTAATGACGCCTTCAAAAACCATACATGGGCAAGTTGGTCCGGTGTAGGCGGGGGTTAAACTCGGAATTAGAGAGGAAGATTAAAATTCGAAAAACGCATTTTACCCATGTTTTTTTCTTCTGGTGTACATTTTACCCATATAGATTTTCAATTTTGAGGAAAAACACATAAAAAAAAACGCTAATTTTAGGTTAAAAAGCTTTTTTTATTGCATTTTTGAACTTTTTATTGTTTAAAACATTTATTTTGATTTGACCTTAAAACTTAAGTTCAGTTAGAAGTCATTTTAAAGAATTTTTTCTTCATTTTTCCAAAATTGATAACCTTCTCGCCCCCCCCCCACTTCTGAGTGGGGTGGAGGGGGGGGGGGTTAAACCATACATGGGCACGGGGGGGGGGTTGGGGGGGTTAACTCCCCCCCCCCAAATTCTGAGAAGTGGGGGTTAACCCCCCCCCCCACACAGAAGTGGGGGGGGGGGGGAAAAGTTAACCCCCCCCCCCCAATTTTGGAAAAATGAAGAAAAAAATGTCTTTAAAATGACTTCTAACTGCCTCCAAACTTAAGTTTTGAGGTCAAAATGAATGTTTTAAGCAATAAAAAGCTCAAAAATGCTATAAAAAGGGCTTTTTGACCTAAAATTAGCGTTTTTTACCTATTTTTCCTTCAAAATCGAAAAACGATATGGGTAAAATGCACTCCGGAAAAAAAACGATATGGGTATTTTGCGTTTCTCGAATTTTAACCCCCCCCCCTAATTTGGGGTTTAACCCCCCCCCCACTCCGGACCAACTTGCCCATGTATGGGTTAAACCTCCCATCTCAGTATTATGGGAGGGGGGGTTAACCCCTCGTGCCCATGTATGCTTAAAACCTAGACCAGAAGATTTATTCGTGGAAGGGGTATGCGAATTCTCAACTTTTGGCTTTTTAAGCCGGGGGTCGAACCAGGAACGTACCCAGGGTTTCATTTTGAGGGGCGGGGGGCGGATTGTAGTACGAAAAAATTTCGAAGGGGGCTCCGCCCCCCCCCCCCTCCGCCCCGAAATTTTGGAAACATTGTAAACCAAAGCACATGAGCAGAGCAGCATCTCCACTTCATGTTTTTTTGGGGTACCCACCTACCTATATGAATAAAATCCGAGCCAATGCTATAGGCGGCTGGAAAATTTAGGAGGGGGAAGGTACATAAATCAACCAATATGATCGTTCGTTTTGCTTTCTGTGTAGTATGTACTTATTACTTATAAAAATATTGTACTAACTTTAAAATAACATTAGCATTAGGCAAGATAATTAGCGAGATATATGTATGTATACTATTACTATAGTAAGTGACCGCTGAGCAAAGCGAAGCGGAAAATTTTTTTTGGTTTTTGGGGGTCTAAATTGTGGTACTAAAATTATTTTATAGTTTGGCGCTGAACGATTAGCAAATTAGAAAATTTTGAATTTTTAGCCTCTGAAACCCCCAAATTTTACTATCTGGTGACCATTTCGGGGGGGGGGGAGCGGCGCCCCCCCCCGCCCAACCACTATCCTTATTTTTTCCCCTGTCTGACCGTTTTGAGGGGGGGCGGCTGCCCCCCGCCTGGTTACGTCCCTGGTTCGAAACATTTAGCTTGAAATATAAAAAGGAGTCATACAAACGAAGTTAAAATTATATCAAAACTGATTGGAGGAGACTAGTGATGGGCGGAACTGCGGAAACCTCTTTTAAAATATTCATAACCGGAACCGGAATTTCAAATCTATTAAAATCGGAATCAGCTCCGGGACGTGCTAAAAAATCCGGAACTCGGAACCGGAAACACTAAAAAAACCAAAAAATGACCATTTTTTAAATGTCTTCTTAAAAACACTTAACAATCATGAATTTTCATGAAGCTTTTAAAATATGAAATTATCAGTGCTTAAACTGACTTAATCTGTTGCAAGATGTACAACTAAAATAGTACAACTCAACTGTGTAGTTGGATGTTTGTACCAATTTAAATTAAGCGAAGCCTTAGTAGTCTTTTTTACAATTGTTGCAGAGACGTATACCAATACCACCAGGGTTTCATTTGAGCGGAGCCAAAGCGGAGCCCTAGGGGGAGGCTCCTCTTATTTTTGAAAACGTTAAAAAAGCAGGGATAAACGTGGATAAAGCTGTATAATACACTTTCACTGGTCTAATGACGTATTATTTGTCAAACAAATGTCAACACAACATCTGTTGTGAATTCAAATAAAATAACACAATAGAATGAAATTAAAAAAATAACACAATAGAATGAAATGCATAAAAAAAATTTGGCGCCAAAATAAATCGGTTTTAATAAACAAGTGTCAAGTGTCTTTTATCCAGCATAGTAAAATTTTACCAGCAAATTATGAATTTTTCACCATCATTTTGGAGGCGGTGTGTGTAAAATAATGTAAAATCCGAAAATTCCGGATTAGCCGCCGGAACTAAAGAAAAAATTCCCGGAATCTGGAATTAATCTAGAATGATAAACAGGAACGCGGAACAGGAATCAGAACATGCGTTTTATAAAATCCGAAACCGGAAGGGCTCATCACTAGAGGGGACCATTAAAATGTTTTTAGGTCTATAATTGAATTTTATATACTAAAACAGCATTTTTCGACCTAAAAAGTTTTGTTTTTTACTAAAAAACCGTGTTTTCGACAGTAAATAAAAAATTATACTTGTAAATTTGTCCGGAGGAGAGAGGGGGGTCAGCCTTGCTAGGGGGTCAGGGCGGACCGCTCTCGATCTTTGGGGGGAGGGGGCTAGATTTTTTCTAGGGGGGAGGCGAAATTTTGGCTCTAGGGGGTGTACCCCTCTGTCTCCCCCCAAAACAACTATGGTCATAGGTGTTTTTGGTGGGGTGTCCACCCCCGGGTGGAAGGCCAAAATTTTTTAGGGGGGGGGCCAGGGGGGGAGTCCGGACCCCCCTGGCTTTTTAGGGGGGGTCGACTCCGGTTGCGAGATTCCAAATTTAGGGGGGGTCAGGCATAGGTGAGAAACGGGGGGTGGGCAGGGTGGGATCCACCCTCCCCTCTAGCCTCGAAATTTTGGGACCCCCCTAGAGGAAAATCTAGGGGGGCCCTCCCCAAAAATTTCCGATTTTTTTTTACCCCTAATCCCCTCTAGAATTTGAAATCGGACCCCCCCCCTTCTGGAAATTTTTAGGTACTTTTTTTATAATAAATTTTCTTCCGAAAACGTGAATTTTCATCAAATATTCATGCTTTTACACCCTTTTTATACCAGAATATCACTTTTTATTCAATAAAATGTAGTAATATCCTATAAAAAGAACAATTATTAAAGTTATTATGGTTTAAAACTGTTTTGCTTTGGACACCGGACCCCACCTGACCCCCCTCTAGATTTTAAAATTTTGCACTCCAGGTCGAGCCCCCTAAAAAGCTAGGGGTGTCCGGACCCCCCTGGGACCACCCTCCTAGAATTCAAAATTTGATTTACCCTGGGTAACCACCCCCCCCTTGCTTCCCCGACCGTTCTCACCTATGGGGTCAGGGGGGTCCAATTTTTTTACAAAATTTTTTTAACTCAATAATTTAAATGTTTTTAGGTCTAATATTGAATTTTATGTACTAAAACAGCTTATTTAGGCCTAAAAAATGTATTTAAACACTGTTTTAAGTAAAAAACCGTGTTTTTGGCTGTAAATAAAAAAATATATTTCCAAATTGGTCGGGAGGGGGGGAAGGGAGTTCAGCCTCGCTAGGGGGGGGGAGTCAGGCCGGACCGCTCTCGAGCTTTTGGGGGAGGGGGGTCGAGCTTTTGGGGGGGGAGGGGGGCCCTGGAATTTTCTAGGGGGGGTCCAAAACTTTGGCTCTAGGGGGTTGCACCTCTCTGTGCCCCCCCCCCCCCCCAAAAAAACACTTATGACTATGGTTATACCTCCAAAAAATTCCGAAACTACTAATGTCGAAACAGATAAACAAAACTTATTACCACTTCCCACCGAGCTCGAGAGTCACCGGCGTTAGAAATTTGCTGGCCGCCTCCATGAGTATTTTGCCCACTCTGGGGGCACCGGTGAAAAAAATATGATCGAAACGCTCCTTTAACAGCTCAGATGTGTCGCTGGCTCCGCCTTGAGCCACTTGAACAACATCCTAAACGAATTTTACAAGATAATAGTCTTTGCTACAGCACAAAATTCAAAATTTGCATACTACACATGCAATTAGTAATTTGTTTATACAGTGTGTAGGTAATTTAACAAACTAATTAAAAAAAACGTTGAATTTTTACTATTTAAGCTCTTTACGTGATCTACAATTTTGTATACGGATACAGTGCTTTTTAGGTTTTTTACAGAACAACATTTTCAAAACCTTGAAATTTGGTAATTAGATATCTAGTGCTAACAAAAATATATAATATACTGAAAAATGTGCAGCTCCTATACAAAAAATTAAGTCAAAGTAGGCCATTATAATGAGCCTCTCCATTTAAATGGCACTCCCATATAACATTATGCTGTTCGCCTACGTCACTTTACGCAAATGAGCGTGCATCGCGCAAATAACAAAAAGGGTTTTATTGATTCGCACGCATTTGTGCAAAGTAACGTAGGCCAATGGTGTATATAGGGGCATAGGTGGGCAGGGGGGGGGGGTTAGGGGGGGTTATACCCCCCAAAATTTCGGATTTTGCTGACACCCCCCCCCCCCTTAAATTTGGGGTAGTCGGGGACACCCCCCCCCTCCAAATTCGCCTCCCAAAGAAAAATTTTTAAGTGTTATAAAAGGACTAAAAAATTTTTCCGCGCTTCGCGCGGAGTGTTTATTACCTTATTTCCCCGTTCATTACCTTTTATTACCTTTAAATTCCCCCGCTACGCGGGCAGTTTAAATTTCCCCGCTACGCGGGCAGTTTAAATTGACAATTTATCTTAGTTTTTCAATTGCAAACCGATTATCCCATTCAGTAGTTAAGGCATACATGTTTAATAAAACTACTATAAACACTATTATCCTTTTTTTAACGTTTTAAACACATGTTATAAATGTATAGTATAGCTATAAAAAACCTTAAATTTTGTAATTAGTATCATTTGGAATTAAAATTTCTAGTGTATTTTAGCGCCTCAAATTATAAATTTTCTCCTCCAGGGGGCATTGTTCCCCCCGAACCCCCCTGACTGAATTTTTAAGATCACAGAAAATTATGTAGAAATTAGGTAAAAAAACAAAAGTAAAATGTATGTTCACGCGATCACCAGGAGACGATTTTTAAGCCGTTTTTAGTATATATTTTAAAAAATTTTCGCCTCCGGCGGCTGGGGGGACACGACACCCCCCAGACCCCCGGCCGACGCTTAGGCGGCGGCGCTTCGCGCCGCTTTCACAACACTTTTTCTTCCCCCCCCCAGACCGACGCCCCTGAAATGAAATCCTGACTGCGCCATTGCACATTATTATTAAAAGAATTAAAAAAAAATAAAATTTATAAGTTGCAATAAGGTCTTATTTTAATCTTACACAGTTTTAAAGCATTTATAAGCTTGTTTTACGTTTTTTTACGCGTTTTAAGCTCATTTTAAGGCAGCGCGGAAATATTGGGTACACCCCCCCTCAAAATTTGGGTCTTGCTGGACACCCCCCCCCTAAAATTTGACCCCCCCCCCTATACCCCCCCCAAAATCCGAGAGGCTGCCCACCTATGTATAGGGGTGTCATTTTGTTTAGAGGTTCATTATAATGGCCCACTTCGACTTATTTTTTTATAAAAGAATTGCACAATTTTTAGTATATTATATAGTTTTGGTGCTACTAATTAATTGTTCCGGTCTTAAAGGCGAAGGCTAGCGCTTTTAAAGGCTACGGATTGGATCAGGCCTCACCTGACCTCATTTCACTTTCGCCTCACCTCGCTTCTTGCCCTTTATTTCCTTTACTTTTTACGTCTACATAGCAGAATATGCTATTAATAAATTGTATTAGCAAGGTCTACTCAAAATTTAATCACTTTAAAAACCAGCTCTCTCCCCTCACCACCTAACTCTCTCCTATTTCAAATTGGTGAGCCTACTCTTGACCGCCCTATGAAATCCAAGAGAAACAGGGATGGGTAAAACAAGCCCTCGCCAGGCCATCCCTTGATCTTTTATTAACTCGCGAAAAACCAACCAAGAAACCTCAATGAATTTAATTTAGTTTTTTTTTCTATTTTTTTTTTGTAAAATTCTAATTCAATCAAACTTACGGGATCGAAATATTTAGGCACGAGTTCAGCGGTAAGCGCAGCAGTGTGAGACGCGATTTCGGAAGGCTTCAGAAGTACTGTGTTTCCTGCAAAATATATTATGTTGTCGTTTGGATAATGTATTATATCAATCAAGGTCAATTTGTACCGTCTGTATGTATGATAATATTTAATGGCAAAAACGTTTTTTTTATTTAAAAAAATATTTTTATATTATATTAAAAATCTAAATAACCTATTTTTGACTATGAAATTCAATATTCAGGCAAAAAAACCATAAATTAACGACTTAATGCAAAAAACCGGACTTCTCTTCTCTTAAATTTCGAATTGACTACTAAAGATCGAACCTTTCCCTAAAGAACCAGCGGGGTTATGCGATACTTACCAGTACCTCACACACAACCCCCCCCCCTTTTTTACAAAATTACGGAAACAGCCGACTTCTTATAAAAATAGAGAGTCCCAGTCACAAATGTTTTTATGGGGTGTATTCAGAGGGGTGGATTTGTTTGTTTGTATTGATTAAGTGACAAGAGAGATGGATCCCTTCAGAGTAAAAGTTTCGGACAAACAAAAGCAGGAGACCTGTGCACGGTCTGGAAATGCTCCTCTCCCGCTTTATTGGAGGATTTGCCCCCTCCCCCGCCCAAAAATGAAAAAGTATCCAAAAATATATGACGCAATTTTTGACCTATTATGCGCCATCATCGCGAAATTTTTGCAGTTTTTAGCCTATTTTAATGCAGTTTAAGCCATTTTACACCTACTTTTACCTTAATTTTGGATTTTGTTCCTTTTTTCCTTTTATTCTTCTTTTTCATTTTTTCTTTCTCCCCCACTTGCCCCACCCCCGTTTCAAAAAAGTCGCCCCCCTTGCCCCTCCTTAATGAAACCCCCCGGGAAGCAGTTCTCAGGTCTGGGTATACCCCCTTCAAAATCCAAAAGTCAATTTGCCTACGCATCTGAGCATCCCTTTGTGTCCTAATCCTATGTAGAACTAAAAGTTTTTTAAAATGATACCTGCTGCTAAGGCTCCTACCATTGGGAGATATAACAACATAACCGGGTAGTTCCACGGAGATATAATTAAAACTACTCCAAGTGGGTCTTTTACGATGTACGCACTGTCCATTAACTGCAGTAAGTTTTTAGATACCTGAATGAGGGAATAAAATATTTTTTATGTTAATATTAGAAAACTATTAACAAATAAAACTAAAATAAACCAGCGAGCTTAATTCGAATAAAGTTGGGTAAACAATTATTGAATAAACAACTAAGATTAAATATAACATTATCTTAGAGTTTTCCAAACCGTAAGTAAACTTCAAAACTCTAAACGTCTTTGCTCTCCAAAATTTAATTTTAAGACCCTATATCGACTATTTTGGCATTTTCAAGGACAACCACACCCTCTTTCACGCCAATTTGTGGAAACCAATCAGTTTAAAGATTTTGGTTTTTAGGTAAACCATGCAGACCTGTGCACTGCCCCCGGGTTTTATTGGAGGGAGGGGGCAATTCCAAAACGATGAAGGGCACGGGGGGGCAACTTTTTTGAAACCGGCGTGGGGCAAGCAAGGGAGAAAGAGAAAAAAGAGAAAAAACAAGTAAAAAAGAAAAAAAGGGACAAAAAAGCAAAATTTAAGTAAAAATAGGTCCAAAATGGCTCAAAATGAATTGAAATAGGCTAAAAACTGCAAAAATTTTGCGATGATTGCGTCATAATATGTCAAAAATAATGGCGTCATAAATTTTGAGAAATTTTTCATTTTTGGGCGTGGGGGGCAATAAAACGGGGGGAGCAAATCATCCAATAAAGCGGAAGGGTATTTTCAGACCGTGCACAGGTCTGACCATGCTCCTTTTCTTCTCTCCATATGTTTTTCAAGTCCATACTTAAGGAGGATTTGGATGATCTAAAATTCTGGAAAAGGAAAAAAATTGTATCAATTCCCCCTCTTTTTCTTTTAAATAATATTCACTTGGGTACCCACGCTAAACAAAGAAAAAATTTTAAAATCAAAAGCCACCTATTTTTCCTTCTATCCAACCAAAACATTACTTTTATATTGTTGTTTGTACTTAAAAAAATAATAACTAAAACTGGATATTACATAAAAATTTAGGTTTTAATTTCTGGTGTTTTCCAACTTAAATTTCAAAAAATTTACCATCTTAGGGGCATTTTGTCTCTTAAATCTCTATAACAAGGAGCTCTGAACTTTGACCTTGCTAGAAAATCTGGCCCTCACAGACTCCATTTTTAACTCTTTTAAATCACCTTCCCAAAATGCTTCCTTTTCCTCAAATAAAAACCACCGCCGGTCAAATAAATATATTTCTAGTCACCGGTTTAGGCTTTTTTTATATCCAACTGAATTTTAGGTGGGAAAAAATTGAGTGCAGATGGTGCAAACGAAACCAATATATTTTAAAATACAAGCTAACGGGGGACACCTCTATATTCAGGGATCTCATTACAAAAAACATAGCTGCATTCCTGCTCTACTGTAAACATAAGTGGTGGGTGGCTAGGTCATAAATTTTCACTATTTTGTTTAAAACATTTTTAATAAGCAAATATTTTTGTTACAAGTTAAAAACTACACTTGTTTTTATAATATTGTTATACATTAAGAAAGTTATTATAAAAATCTTACTTTTTGAGGCTTCATCCAGCCATCCAAATCATTTAGTGTCGACTTAATATCGTTTATTATATGGTATACTTCAAATGCAAAAGCTTCTTCTCTTGACTAAAGATTAAAAAAATCAGTGAATTTAAAAAAAACTAAATAGTTTATCTTAAATGGATAATACTCTTTAAAAAAATGAAACTAAAAGAAAACCAGATAAAACTAACAAAAAAACGTGTAATTTTAGATATAAAACCAGCTAAACTGCTACCTAAACTCCAAGACTTATAATTATCTTTACGGTCAGCCGATCTTTTCTATTTAGAATTGGTCTGGACCGTCTGGTAAGCGGTGGTAACCTATTCGTTTTGTTAGCCTTCCCAGTTTTTCCATTTGCAATGTTCCTTCAAATCCAGGAGGCTACCCATCTATGATTATTACTACAAAAATATGCTTATAAATGTAAAGCTTAACGGGTGTAAAAATACATATTTGTGTTGGAATTCATGTCTTCAGTGGAAAAACTAGAATGAAAATGGCACCAGAACCGGAATTTTTTCCAAGGGGGAGGGGGAATAAGTTAGTTAGCATAGCCAGTTTTTCATGTAATTTCCTCCAGAAATGCTGCTGCCTTTGCGGATTGAAACCATAGGTCTTCTACTTTTAGTGTGGTTGGATTTTTGGTGCAGTTGAAAAGGTGGTGGGCATTGTGAGGTTTCTGGTGGCATTTTGGGCTTTCATTTTTGATTAGAGGGTTTATTCTTGATTTGTATGAATTTAGATGATGTCAAAATCCAGATTTTAGTTGTGACAGGAGTGTTCTTAATTTTTTGGAAGGTGTTGTTCGCTTTGGTGTATTTCATGGGGTTTGCATTTGAGATTGAGTCGCTGAATGAAGTTTTGTTGATTCTGCCTCTAAGATAACCACTTAGCCATCTGATTAGATAGGCTGGGAAAGTGCTGTTTGCTATCTTGTTGATTAAAAGTTCTATACTGATGGTGTCAAAGGCTTTGGTAAGGTCCAAGGCTGCTACTATTGTTTGTTTGGGTGGAGCTTTTTGGTTGAAACTGGTTGCTGTTTTGTTGGTTAGTTGAAGCAGAGCAGTAGTTGTTGAGTGTTTGGGTTTGAAGCCGTGCTGATCTGGATGGTGTTGTAGATGTTGGAGAAGGATCGGTTGGATTATTTTTTCAAAAACTTTTATTGCTGGGCAGAGAAGTGAGATTGGTCTGTAAGAAGTAGAGATGAGGAGTACATTTCCGGGTTTGTTGAGTGGTATTATGATTGCAGTTTTCCAGATTGTAGGTATGCTATTTGTTTTTAGTGATAAGTTGAACAGATCAGTTAGATATTGAATGCCAAGAGGACCAAGGTTTTTAAGGTGGAAAAAAGCTTTGGAGTTGTTAGATGATTTTATGGCATTTTCTACTTCTATGGTGGTGATGATTTTAGGTTCTTGTTTGATTTTTTTAATATTTCTAATTAATTTTCGATTTTCTTTAGGTGTTTTGAAAGGTTTGTTTGGAGTAAATTGTTTATTGGAGTTGTTTGCTATTAATTGAGGGTCGTTGATTAAGTTTCCATTGAAGTTTATTGCACAGTTTGGGATGGGTGATTGTTTGTTATCCAGTGATTTTATGGTTTTCCAAAGTTTAGAGGAGTTGGTTTTATGGCTGAAAGTGTCCAGATATGAATGCCATTTTTTGGCAGCGTTGGTACGGATTTGGATGTGGATTTTTTGGTTGAGCTCTTGTATTTGGTGTGAATGTGGGTTGGTTTTGCATAGATTTTCTCTTTCATTGATAAGCTTTATGGTTTCTGGAGTAAGGTTGGCTTGAAAATTGTTGTGACGATCGGCTGGTATGTTGTGTGAGAAAGCTTTTATTAATATATTTCTAAACGTTTTTCATCTTTTTTGACTTCTGTAGGAGCTGGGATATTAAGTAATTTAGTTTCTAATTCGTTTTTGTAGTTGGTCCAGTTGGCTTTGTTGAGGTTGGTGAAATTTTTCTGGTTTTAGGTGCTATTGTCTGATTGGTTTGAAGGCTGACGATGAGTGGGAGGTGATCAAAACTCAATGTGGTAAGCGTTTTCCAGTCCGAGGAGGTACGGAGTGAGTCTGAAATGAGGGAGATATCTGGCGATAAGTGAACAGTCTCCTGGATATTAGAGGAGCGGTATACCCGATTTCCGAAATTTATTGGGGGGTCCTATCCCAAAAATTTTTTGGGGTATACTCCAAATATTCCATTTTTAGCGTTAGCACTGAAATAAAACCCCTTCATTTTAGGGAGGGTGTCCGGGGTACCCCAATTTTTAAAAGGTGTCGGCTGTTTTAAGATTTTTATTTTATTTTAGAGATTTGTATAACCGCCTCCCCCCAACCCCCTCTCCACCCTCCACACTTATAGGAGGGGGTTAAGGCTGGTTTATACTTATGACAAAACGTCCTTAGGACAAAGTTTAAAGGACAAAAGTA
>JASAMX010025456.1:0-15000 GCA_030248175.1 Microlaimidae sp. YZB2_3
TTAAACATTTACCATCTTAAGTTAAAGATAATTTGGAATACAGTTTTAAGCATTTTTTGTACTCCTTAAAGTTGATTTTTCGCTTGGATTTAAAATATTGAAATTGGTTTTATCCTCTTTAAATAGGTCAAATTTTTTTCCATTTAATGAACTTTAATTATGTTTTAATGCAATGAAAAATTGCTAACATTCAACAGAATAAGTTAAGTTATATGCCCTTAAAACTACGAATATACTTATATTTTGTAAAATAATATGATTTTATTTACAGTTAACCAATGGTGCAGTTTAAACGATTTAATAAATTAGTAAATTTGTTTGCTTTATGTTTCAAAACGTTACTGGTACTATTATTAATGTGGATATTAATTTTAATTATACCGAACATCGATATATAAAACTAGAAAGGAGAGGGCCCGTAGGGCCCTCGCCTTTCTAGTATTAATAACCCAAAGAAATAACAAACAAATAAAATTAAGATTAGAAACCGATCTATACCAAACTACAGTGTAATGAGCTATGACCGTGCGCCCATAAATTAAATTTTAAAAAAATATGAAACACGTCCCACTGAATTCTTAAAAAACAAATTTTGTAATGTGTGCGTGCGTGCGTGCGCGCGCGCGCGTGTGTGTGTGTGTGTATGTCGTCTGCTTGCGTGCGCTTGCGTGTGCGTGTGTGAAGAAGATATCGGTTTCCTGTCACATTTTGCGCCCGGAGTGTAGGGTGACTGTAACTATTACACTAAAGTCAAGTATATATTTGTCAACATACAACAGACCGACCAACAGTAAAAATTATTAATTTAGTCATAAATATATCAAAATGTTAATAAAAGCAGTCAGACAGAGCTTTTAAGTAAAAGAAACATGTGATTTGGAGGAAGGACTGACTGGCAAGAAACTATAATTTGATGACTTTTTAGAACAAAAACAATTGTCCTCGTTGGCTAACGAAGTGGCGGAAATCGTGAAAAAGAAAATTGGTGTGGAAACATTTTCTAAAATGATGGCAGACTGCCAGCAGAATAGCGCTCGCCGAAAGATAGCAAGAAAACAAAAACTAGCAACTGAAGTGAGTTTCATTGTTGATTTATTTTGCTTAAAGCAATATACGCCAGTTGAAATCAACCAAAGTCACATAAGAGATATTCAGAAGTGGAAAATGCGTTTACAACTGTCAAGTCAGCTTAATATTTGTTGGAAAACCGCAAAAAACTACTAAACGTCCTTTTACTAAACTGAAAATCATAAGGAACGGCCAATCAGCTGCGCGCCAACTATTGGCATGCAAATTAAACAACATAGTATAAACATTATTTCTTATGTGGGGCCTACGTACTGCCTTCATTCATAATGTATAAACGTAAACAAAATATATTTTCATTCTAAAATAATGTCTAAAAAGGTAATAATAAATTTTTTTAACTTGTTTTATACAAATTACAATTACAAATTATGCGTTACAAAACATGAGGCATTTCTTCCACGGTAACCTCCTCGCGGTGGCTGACCCTTGGGCCAATTTCCCTTACCAACGTGTGGGAAGTATCGGAAATGTATGAGTTGCTTATTTATTTAGGCACTCAAGTAGCCAAAGAGCAGTACAAGGGGAAGGGTATTAGGGCTAAAACAATATAATTAAAACCATAATACTAACCAAAATAAACACCCTTAAAACCTTTTAAATATAATCTAAAATCAATACAACCAATCGTTACCAAAATCTACTTTGAAACTGAAGCGGAGGTAATACGTTATCGGGATCCTGAAGTTACCTTGCGCGAAGAAGGTCTTTTTATGCGGGCTTTTATGCCTTTTCAAGACCGCAAAAATCTTGTAGATTTTCGTAATATGCGACGAAAAGCTTTTGAGAAAAATTGTGAGCTGAAACAAAAGGACATAACAAATGTGAGCTTTTCCGTCAGAAACAACAAAGATGGTGGTTATTTTTTTTGCAAAATTTGTGTTGAACGAAGAGCAAGGTCGGTGGGTTTTGTCTAAAAGATTGTCAGAGTTAAACTCCTAACATTTTTACCAGTCTTACAACTCTTCTTAATCAACTATGTTGAAATTTTTATATGCTAATGCAAGAAACATCTGTAGTTTTGAGAATCGCAATATTTTAGATAATCTTCTTTGGCAACAAAACCATGAAATAATGGCTTTAAGCGAAACATGGTTAAAATTCAAAATTTCAAATTCAATGACAAACGCAATAATACTTATTGTGTTTCTCGTAAAGACGGCGAAAATAAAATTGGCGAAGGAGTCGCCCTTTTTGTCAAACAAACTATTAAAGCCAAACGTTTAGTTTTACCTGACAAGTTTGATCCACTAGGAAATGTTTCTATTGATTTAATTAGCGAAAAACCGTCACGAATTGTTTGTTTTTATGGATCGCCAAACGCGTCGCTTGAGTATTCATTGCTTTTTACTGAAGCTTTATCTTTTTTAAGTAACACTAAGCTGCCCATAATTTTGGTTGGTGATTTTAATATTCGCGAACAGTTCTGGGGTGATAATACTCCATCTGGACATTTAGCTAATGTTTATTCTAAAAGTCTTGGAGAAAAATTGTTCAGTCAGTTACTCCCTGAGCCCACGCGTGAGAACAATTTTTTTGAATTTAATTTTTTGTAATGAAGAGCTTCATGTTACTAATGTTTGTGCACAGGAACCGCTTTTTGGTAGCGATTCATAATAGCGTTAAATTTCTATTTTGTGGGCCCCCAATAGTTAAAAAAACTAATACCTCAAAATCTGTACCAAATTTTAAGAAAGCTGAATGGTTAGCTATGAATGCTTATTTAAACTCTACTGACTTTGTAAGACTTTTCCAGTGTAGTTCTTGCGTAGAGAATCACTAGAATCTTTTAAAAACGCATATCGAAATAGCCATTAAGCGTTTTGTGCCATTAAAAAACATAAGATCCAAACCTAAATAGATACCAAAAACACATTCTTAATATCTTACTAAGAAAAAACGGTTTGTGGAAAACACGTAAAACTAAGGAAGATAAAGCTAAATATAATAGGTTAAATGAACGTTACAAAGCTGAAGTAGTTATATTTAATGAAAAACTAGAAAACAAAATTTTATCTGGAAAAAACAAATCTTACCTTTTTAAACATGTTCGGAAGCAAAGAGATAACTTTTATGGTGGAAATTATACAATTTCTGTCAAACTAGTGATGGTACACTGACTATCGACCTTGACAAGCAATGTGATACTTTCAATAAATGTTTTTGTAAAAACTTCACATTAGACAATAAGATCAACGCGGATATACCCAGAAAAGTATCATCGCACTCAGAAATAAAAAAAATATAAAATTTACTAAGGAAATTGTTTTTAAGGTTATTACCTTAAAACTATTAAATTTGAAAAAGTGGCGATTTCGCGCTTGTCAAAGATTGCTGTGAGTATGATTTTTTTAATTGACATTTAATCAGACTAAAAAATGCAACAGTGGTGTGTGATTAGATTAATGTATAAACAAATCATTATCCTATGGTGGAAATTTTTATTCAGTGAGCAGCTGGCCAAACCAAATGCAAATTTCCTATACTCCACATAATGTTCATCTCAGACTAGGCCACATCTTTTCTGAGGAAAAATCGCCCCTTTTTCCTGCTCTATTCTTAGAGAATTTTTCAAGGCTAGTCTACCACTTTTTTTGAATTAAATTAAAAAATAGCCTAATAAACTTTAGTTTTAGCTGCGCAATGGCATGTTTATAATCATTCCGTTGCCGAGATATACTTTTTTAAATAAAAAATAATAAGAAGAAGAAGAGGAATTTAAATTACAAAATTTACCACGTTGTTTAATTATAGTTAGTGCGGTGCAGTGGCGCTCCAGACAAAGTTTACCTACGTTTTCTAAATATAGTTGGCGCGATGCCGTGCGCCAATGATTGCAATTATAATTTTTAAAGTAAAAATAATAATAATAAGAAGATGATGAGCATGAATTACAAAATTTACTCACGTTTTTTAGTATAGTTGGCGCGGTGCCATGGGTTAAATTGCAGTGTGGCACCACCGATGATTGGAATTATATTTTTTGAAATATAAATAATAAGAAAAAAAAAGATGATAAACATGAATTACAAAATTTACCAGGTGCTCTAGTTATACTTGTCGCGGTGCCGTGGCGCTAAATCGCAGTGGGCTCTCCCGCGCCACCGATGATTGCAATTATTTTTTTGGAATAAAAAAATTAGAAGAAGAAAATGATGAACATAAATTACAAATTTTATCCAGATTCTCTGATTATAGTTGGTGTGGTATCGCAGGGTTAAATCGCCACGTGAACGATGGAAGAATATTGATTTTAAGATAATGAGCGTTAGAATTATAATAATAAATAGAAGAAGATGAACATAAATTACTAAAAAAATTTCCCAACGTTCTCTAATTATAGTGTGCTGTGGGGCTAAACCGCCGCGTGGCGCTCCCGCGCCACTGACACATTATTTTTTAATAAAACTTTTAATTAATTTTGTCATCAGTAATGTAAGAATTAAAAAAGTACTCTGTTGTTTTCACTGTTTTCCGCGCGGTTGAAGCAGATGGCGCTGGGAACTGGTTCGGTTTCTACCACCCATTAAAAGCGGTCTGCTTTTTTGTGTGGTTTCTATGAGGGGCTGTTCGTTGTCTGCTCTGTACAATCTTTATTGTTGCCAAAAGGCTGTTATTGTGCGTTTGGGAGTTTTTATTTGTCTATTTTTTCAATTTATTATTTTGATCAATAAATCGATAACAAGGACCTAAATGAAAAAAGTGGCTCCTAAGAAAGTTGCGTAATTTTTTCTTCTTTCCAATGAGCCCATGTTTATTTTTGATCAATCAGTAACGAAGAAGGAATATCGATATTAGGAATTGAGCGTTAGAATAATAATAAGAAGAAGAAGAAAAAGAAAATAAACATGAATTTCAAAATTTACCAACGTTCTCTAATTATGGTTGGTGCGGCGCCACGGGGCTAAATCGCCCCGTGGCGCTCCCGCGCAACCCATGATAAAAACTAATAGATAGCAAAAAGTAGTTCTAAGCAATGTAAGTTCTTCATATCAAAATGTTACGTCCGGTGTTCCCCAAGGGTCTGTTTTAGGACCTTTACTTTTTCTCTTGTTTATAAATGATCTTGAAGATGACATTGATGACGTCACTTGCAAATTTTTTGCAGACGACGTGAAAATATATCAAATTAGAGGCTATCCATTGTTAATATGCTATTTTGACGTTTGCAAACAAAAAACATTGCAGCCTTAAAAACTGCTTTTGAGTCGTTTGCTCGTCCCGTTTTAGAATACTGTTCACAAGTGTGGTCTCCATATTTATGCAAAGATATCGACGTTGTAGAAAACGTCCAAAGATATTTTACCTGTCGTTTATATTAAAGATGTGGCCTTCCATTAGGAGATAGCTATTGTAAACGTTTAAAACTTCTACAGATGGAACCTTTGGAAATCCGAAGAATTAAGCTGGATTTATATTATGTGTTACAACATCCTAAACAACTTAAATTATCTAAACTCTTCCGATTTTTATCAATGAGCAAATTTTATTGGAAAACACGACCACAATCTTAAGCTCGCTCTTCCAAAAAGCTTAAGAGATTTGTCTCTATTTTTTTTAAAATCTCAAACCGCCAAATATTGGAATTCTCTTCCAAAAACTGTGGTTAAACCCAAAACACTTTTTGAGTTCAAAAATAAATTAAAATTTGCAGATTTCAGAAAGTTTTTAAAATTTTGCAGACACACTTAAGTAGCTTATTTAAGCTCTGTGTGTTCTCTCCCTTTTATTATTTTTCAAATATTACACATTTCAGGCAAGATAAACTTTTCTTTGTAGAGATCCTCTTTTTGCTTCTTTTTTTAACTTTAAATGTTGCCGGGCTGTATATTGCTGACAAATAAATAAATAAATCATATGCAAAGTCAATTTAATATTTAATAGTGTTCAATATTAATAAAATACTATACAGAAATTAACTATAAGCGTTAATTACAACAATTAATTTAGGCTATTTTAAATCCAGAAAGAGCAGCCAAACGAAAAATCAGAAAAAATTTGAACCGAGTAGAAGCCAGAAAACGAAAAATATATGCTGATAAACCATACAAAATGTCTAAAAAACTAAAATCTGGACTTTAATACATAATTTTATATTTTAATAGTAATGTTTTCAGCCGTCCCAATATCATGCTCTGAGGCTTTCAAGATTTAAAGTGAAAGATTTCCGGAGTTTTACTTTTTAAGTAATTGAAAGCTAATCTTAAAAAAACTTTTTTAAAGTGTTTCATTAAAATTTGAACTATTTATTTGCAGTTTTTCATTTTAAAAAATTAATTTTACCAAAAAAAAATTAAATAATTATTAGACAATTTACAAAAAAGTAGGATGGAGCTTAAAGAGGTAATGAGAGTTCCAAAGTACCGAAAACAAAACCGTCCAATATTAAAGCTCCTGAAAAGGGAACGTTGTTAGGATTTATATGATACGTTTGTGCAATGGTGACTTTATTCATACAAAAAATATCAGTAATTATGTAGATTCGTAGAAGCGAGAGCGCCTCGGGCGACTCAGTTTCGCGATGCCGCCCAAACTTTACTTAGAGAATGTAGCTAATTTTGTAATTCATTTTCTTATTCTATGAAGGTCAATTTTGCTATGGAGAGGTTTTCACTAAGATAATTTTTATATAAGTAAAATGCAGCCGCCTTCCAATGTACACATCATGGAAGTAGCCAGGGGGGTCTAAGGGGTCTAGACCCTCCCCCTCCCCCTTTTTGGGTCGGCAAAAGGAAAAATTTGGGGTTAGACCCCCCTTTTGGGTCGCCAAGGATAAAAATTTGGGGGTCTAGAGGGGCCCTTTTTTAAAATTTTTCTTGCATTTCGCTCCGCTCAGCGCTTGATTAATTATATAGTCTCCACTTTCAAATTTGTGTTAGTTTGTTTTGTAGTCTTGGTATGACCACGCTGGATCCACCCCATTCTTAATGTTTTAATTGGTCTTCACTTCCGAATTTGTGTTACTCTGTTTTTTAATCTTGATACGACCACGATAGACCCCCTCTTTAGATTGTTATATAGTGGGATTAAAAATTCAAAGGTTAGGAAAAGTAATTTTAAAAACATTTTCTCGCACTTTGCATTGCTCAGCTGTAATCCAATGTTTTCTTTTTTCAGTTTTTAGGGTTTTGAAAATCGATAATTTTAAGGTATAAAATTGTTTGTAAAAATTTTTTTCTTGGTTTTATAGACTTATTTTTATTGAATATTAGGAAAATAATTATGTGACATAAACAAGGTAATAAAGTCAGAGGATTAATATAAGCAATTGGTTACTCAAGCGAGACCAACATGAAAAAAAATTTTTAGGAATCTTTTTTCCGTCACCAAGGAACATTATTTTGTACACAGACTATAGTTTTATTTTTGCTAAAATGCTAATGCTCAGTTATAAAATTAAAAAAAATTTAAATTAAAACAATTGTTGATTTGGTTGTTGTTGAGTATAATTATTGTGTCAAATAAATAAAATATAATAAATCATTCAGTTTCTGTATTTTTAAAAGCATTTTATATTTTATTTCAGTTCATATGGTGTATTATTTTCTACGAATCGATGTATCAGGTCACTCTGTGATAAAAAATGTACTACACAAAGATTAATTTCGAATAGTTACCGTAATATTAACATGAGTAGTGCATGTTAATTTTTAACTGTAAAACAAAATACGCTAGGAAGAAATACATTCTACATAAGATTTTTGGAAAACATTCTTAACAAAAAAAACTTGTTTTTTTTCTCAGTCCAAGCGAAACCTTACAATCAAGCTAAAAAAACAAAAAAACCCTTAAAAGTTCAAAAAAAGTCAAATATTTACTGTTCGAAAAAAGGTATTTTTTCTGAGATATGTTGCAGAGGGTATTTCTTCCGGACACCAAACAAAGTTCATAGCTTATTCCCCCTCGACAACCTGCAATGGAGATTGCGCCACTTCGGAGGGAAGATTTGGTTTTCCAAAACCGACATTGCCACACTGTTGAGGTAATTGCTACACTGTGTGTTGTGTGCGTAGTGTCTTGCCACAGAGAGAGGGCTCAGAAGGGCCCCCCTCCTAACTCTATTTATAAGAGGAAAACCAAACTATGGATGGATAAAGGACACAGTGAGTAAAAAAGAAGGCCTCAGTGAGTAAAGACTGACTGAACTATAATAAAATAAGCGCAAAATGAAAAGTCTTAGTCAATGCGCGTAATTTATTTTTTATTAAATTAATCCAACAGGAAAAAATATTTATCCAACTCTTGAGTTGGATAAATTCTTATCCTTAAACAATAGAAAAGATTTATCCAAACTTTAACCTTGATAAAATTGAATTTTCACTCGCATCCGTAAGCACGTAAAAAAAGTTATCTTGGGATAACTTTTAACTGCGCGTCAGAATACCAGCCTTGTTCTCAAAAAACTCATCTTATGTAGTGGGGCTTAAACGAAAACGCTATATTAGCAACAGTGTTAATATAGCGTTTTGGGCAGTCAAATGGGTTTAGGAACTCATAGCCGGTCCACTGAAACCATAAAAAAAAGGTATATTTCTCCAAATGATCGGGGTTTTTTACAACTTATTTTTAACCGGTAAAACAAATTTTAAAATACACCTGTGATCTCAAATTTTTAAATACATATCTTAATTTTTTATATCCAATAGAAACTGGTCACGATAGTGAAGTTTAAAAATAGCCAAAAACACAAAAGTTGTTTTTTGTACCGAATTTTGCCTTACCAATTTACTATGTTAATCAAAAACTACACCTTATTAGAAACTTTCCCAGAAACGGAATCATATAGTTTTTGTATTAATAAACTTCTCAATTTGGCATTATCAGAAATTATTTTTCGCAAAATTTTTTTTGAGAAAATCAAAAATTTTGGAAATTTAAAAATTAGTAAATCTCAAAAATAGCCTCAAAACTGTGTGAAAAAAACGCAGTAGAAGAATATTTATTATTCAATTAACAGAATCAGACATAGAAAAGCCCCACTCATTAAATATGAGACAAACTAAAACTAAAAACTTCATTACAATTGTTTTTTTTAATTGATAGTGTCTTTCTTGAAAAAGAATTATTTTTAATTTAAAACATATTTTAGAATTTTTAAAACTTTTTTAAAATGTTTTTTAAACTTAATACAAAAAAGCGCCTTTTTGGTGAAAAAAACTAAAAAAAATGACTTAGAACTACTAAAAAATCTTTGAAGCTAACAACCGACTAAATAGGTACTTGCCTGGCAAAAAAATTGAAAAGGACCAAATAAACAAATTTTTATAGACATATACAAAGAATGATGGGATATCGATTGGTTAGATTAGTTTTTTTTGTGACGTAAAGCGCCGCCACTTATCCTATGTGTCGCTACGTGGAAAACTGACTATTATGGTGTGTAAACTGTAGTGTTGTAAAAAGTTACTTTTACTTTTACTTAAAGTAATAAAAGTAACGGATTTTGGATTACCTTTACTTTTACTTTTACTCGACTTTTGAAATTTCAATTACTTTTACTTTTACTCTTACTCGACTTTTGAAATTTCAAATACTTTTACTTTTACCCTTACTCGGATTTTCCTCTGCAAATACTTAAATTAATTTAAGTAAAATTTAAGTAATTTGAAAGGGTAAATTCCCCATGGGCTTTTTGTAAAGTAAATGGCAAGAGAATATTTTTTAAGCCACTAACACGCTAAAACTCTTTATTTTGACTAAAAACTTATTAAAATGATAATTTATACATAAAATTAGCAAAAAAACTTTGGAACAGAGCTTTGGAGCTCCAAAAACCGGTGTTTTGCTCCGTTCAAAATTACTTTTATTATACTTTTACTCTTACTTTTACTTTAAAAAATAGGTCTTACTTTTACTTTTATTTTACTTAAATAAAATTTTGACCATTACTTTTACTTTTACTTTACTTAAATTAAAAAATTACAAATTACTTTTACTCTTACTTTACTTAAATTAAAATTTTTCAAATTTACTTTTACTTAAAATAATCCAAAATCAATACTTTTTACAACACTAGAAACTGCACTGTGTTTAAATCTACGTGTCACCTAGATTATACCAAGGTGATACCTAATACTCTATCCGTGGATAAAATTTGCATAGTTGATCCCGTACGAGGTTTAACCGTTTTAAATCGCTCGTTTACTGCGCAGGAAGCAAACGATATTAAATAATTAAAGCTGGTACGGTAGAGTTAACCGGGTGAAGTTTACACCTCTTAATGATCAGACGAAAATACCACCGCCGTGGAACGAAGGTTTCATCATAGTAACCGGGAAAAAGGCGATCACAAGAGCGGGTTAATATGATAGCAGAAAGTGTATGAACTGTTTTTACCAAAATTACTGTAGTCTTTGCTCCATGCCAACTTTTCCAATTAAATTTAAAAATTGTGGTTTGGAGCTTAGAAAAATTTTACATTTAAATGAATTAAATCGTTCTTTTCTTTATGAACTAAAAATAAATTCTATCAGGGTGAAAATAAATGAGTGGTAAAGTAACCACTCGGTTTTTGAGAAAATATCACGTGCAGAGAAACACATGACGCAATTAAGTAATAATTGGTTACATAACCGCTGAAAACTTTTTTTTTAAATTTTCTCGCTCAGGGGTTTATTGTTTATTTCTTCCTGGCGTAGAGTGGTTACCCCTTAATTTCAGCCTGGAAGACTTTAGCTTTAGCTGTACAACTGTCGCACACAATAAATAAAATAACAGTGCGATGCTGTTCAACTAAGGTTGCAAAAAAATGCTTTGGTAGTTCAGTGATATTGAGGGAAAGATAGCTTAATAAGTTCCCATATTGACGGAAAGGTCGCCGCTGGTTCGAGCCCAACTAAAAGTCTCGATTTTTTTAAGTTAATGGACCTACCTAGCATTACAAAATTCTGGGTCCGCGGTCCCGCCGCGAATTGAGAATTCGTTATGAAACCAATGATTTTTACCAAATTTTCTCGGAAACCGGAGATTAAACAATAATATTAAAAAAATTTCGAATACTTTTGTGAACTTCTGACCATTATTTAGAGCTATTTTAAGTATTAATAAGGTTTTTTTTAGGCAAATTTATTTCGGTTAACCAGAAAAAAAACATTTTGTAACGCTTTAATTTAATACAAAAAAGCACGTCAAAATATCTCAAATAGATGTTTTATTATTTGTAGTATTTCTAATTTCAAAATAATACAACAAAATGCATTTAATTTAAGAGGAACTCTGTTTCGTGATGAGACCGCCGACCCAATTTTTGTAATGCTAGGTAGGTGCATTGGAAAAGTGTGTCTTGGAGGTACACTTTTGACGCAATTTCTTCATAAAAAAAGCCTACTCAAGAAATAGGTTTTCCAAAAATTTACTATTTTCACGCAATGAATACCACCGAGTCAGAAACCTTAGCCACGGAAATGCAATCAAACTGAACCCAGCTGAAATTGTTAACCCTTTTTTGTTAAACGTTTCTCATTTCTGTTCTGTGTTTTATAATCCATGTTATTTCATGAACTGGTTTTTCGCTGCAACCTCTATGATGTTAAAATTTATGTTTTATATGATAGAGGATATTTGAAAATAGACGCATTCTCATAAAACACTAACATAATACACAAGTAACCTCATAACCATAGATGAACAAGGGAGGGGGGGGGTGGGCTCCACCCCCCCCCTAGCCTCGAAATTTTGGCTTCCCTCCCCTAAAAAAATCCAGCCCCCCCCTTCCCCCAAATTTTTGAATTTTTTACCCCTCACCCCCTTCTAGATTTTGAAATCTGACCCTCCCCCCTCCCCTCTAGAGAAAATTTTAAGTACTTTTTTTATACTAAATTTTCTTCCAAAAACGTGGATTTTTAACACAAATTCATGTTTTTACACCCTTTTATAACTTAATATTGCTTTTTATTAAATAAAACGTAGTTTTATCTTATAAAAAACTATTATTAAACATTTAATTGTTTAAAAGTATTTTGTTTCGATAATTGGACCCCACCTGACCCCCCTCTAGGTTTCAAAATCTTCCACACCGGGTCGACCCCCCCTAGAAAGCTAGGGGGGTTAGACCCCCCTCCTAGGACCCCCCCTAGATTTTGAAATTTCATTTACCCTGGGTAAACACAACGCCCTAGCGTTTTGACCGTGTTCATCTATGCTCATAACACCCGGAATATTATTGATAATTTGACGTAACAAAATCATCATTTTATTCAATCAATCAAAAATATTGCGACCAATCATCGAATTAATCAGAATGGTAGCTTTTAAGCTTTAAAAGAGCAAAACATAAACACAAATTTAAAACTTGGAGTCACTAGTTTAAGGTTCTATGGGCAAAAGTTTAATATAAAAATAATGTAGTCCTGCGTTCGTCAAAAACAAAAATAGAATAAAATGTAATAATATTTATTTAATAAATATTTATCTTACAGATTACATTAAAGTAACATAGGGTAGTGCATTTAATTTCGGCACTTTTTCGTGTTTCCAATGTAACTTTTCACTGTATGGCCTGATTTTTATGTTTGATAGCTCATTTTAAAGCTTTTACGATACTGCGTTGCGCCATAAAAAATTCACTGTACGAAAGTTGTTTTTTTACTTAATTAAATCAGTTTTTAAAAAAATGGAAAATTGTCGAAATTAAATGTTATGCATTTAAACTCGGCACTTTAGAAACAATAGATTGTTTCTGAGTCAAAAAATCATCATTTTCAAAAATTTAAAAACTTATCATTATCTCTAAACAGTTTACTTTAATTTAAGCTTCTACTTGTTGTTCAACGTGTAACTGGCAAAAAGTTACAGCTAAAATGCCAAGTGGTATCCAAAATGAGGAAGATTTGGGAAAAAAGTGCATTTAATTTCGGCACTTTTTAAAAAGAACCCCTTAATCGTTTTTCAGTGCAGTGCTATGACTCCTACACATTTCAACGTTGTCTTTTAACTATTTACAACTACAATTTACCACCCGACCACTAAATTCAACCCGTTTTTACCTACAGAAATAAGTGTGCCGAAATTACACTTATTCTTATTGTATAACGATTGCTCACCACAGACGCAACGTAGAACCACCGGGGACTAAAAATTCGGAAAATAGACTAAATTTTACCAGGACAGTTTTATTTTTAAACCAATTTATTGCGTAATCATGAAATGCCCATGTTCTAAAAGCGAGTAACATTTTTTAAAATTATAAATCACACAATTTCACATGAAAAAAATATCATACCATAACAAATAAAAAGCTCACGACAGTCATCTACATATAATTAGCTCTCATTTGAGCTATCAAACGTCCTATTCCGTTCAGGATTACCAAAAATATAGTCCAAAATCAAAAATGCCCAATTGGGAAAAGTGCCGAAATTAAATGCACTACCCTAATTGAACAACATAGCAGGAGCGTATTTAGGGGCGGCGGGGGGGGGGCGACCTGTCCCCTTTCCCTCTTTGGCAGTTTCATACTTAGGGGGGGGGGGCGGGGTGGCCCACCTGGCTGGCGAAGCCAACCATTTTTGTAAAGGTCCCCCCTTTACTTTTTTTTATTTTCAAGTTCAAAAAATGTAATGCATCTTAAATGCATAAAATTAAACACTAAAAGTAAAAATTTTCCCCGCTTAGCGGGAAGGTGACATATGCAATGTATTCTTCTTTTTTATTTATTCAACCGCACTTTTTGATTATAAGCTACAAAACCCCTGCAGTCGCGCATAATTTTAAATATTTATACATAAATCAGATTGTTTTTTAATAGAATTAAGGAAACAACCTTATTGGGAAATAGTACAAATTTTTTATCATACTAATTTAAAACTGTAACAAACAAATTGTTTAGGAATTAGGTTATAAAAATAAAAAAGTAAAACTATGCTTATGTGATTCAATCAAGACAGTTCTTAAGCATTTTTAGTGCATATTTAAAAAAACTTTTCCCCCGGCCGACACTTTGCGTCGGCTTGAGGCTGATGCCACAATAACAAACAAATTAATAAAGCTTTAGGTTATCAAAACTCATGTAAGACTATGACCATACGAATCGTTGGACACGTTTTAAACATTTTTTAGTGCATATATTCAAAACTTTTCACCTCCGGATGTTGGGAAGACACCCCCAAACCCCCGGCCGACGCTCCACATCGGCTAGGTGCTGCTTTTTATGTAATAAACATTTTGTAATCTGGATTTGAGGTTATAAAAAAAAAAACAAACTATAACCATGTGATTCGCTGAAATTTTTGCGTTATAATGAAGACTAATTAGTCCAAAATGCTAAGCATATATTAATGCTAAAATTTTTGTGTAATTTTCCTGGAGATTCACCACCAAAAAGTGATTTTTTAAAAAAAACCATTCGAAAATAGCACAGAAGACTTTAAAATATGGTTAAGGCTGGTTCATATTTATGACGAAACGTCCTTTGGACAAAATCCAAGGTAAAAAAGCCCTTTGGACTTTGTTTAAAGGCAAAAACAGCGTAATAAACGTCCTTTGGACGACGTGTTTCAATAATTTTTGTCTTTTAGACTTTTCCCTTTGGATTGGATTTGGCTTTCAAATGTGTTCCAAAGGACAAATTTAGAATAGCATTTTATACTTTGTCCAAAGGACGTTTTGGGCTTCTCCAAAGGACGATTTGGCTTTTCTAAAATTGTCCTTTGGATTTTGTCAAAGGGAGGATTCGTCATAAGTATGAACCAGCCTTTAGCCTGTAGGAAATAAAACTTTTGTAGATTTTTTGCTAGAATTAAGAACTTTTGCTAGAATTAAAAATATACTGCCCAATTTAATAAATATTAGTCAAACTTTATGTTTTTAATTTTAATGATTTTTAATAAAAACCTTTTCCCAACCCTTTATTGGCCCGTTTTTTGGCCCATGTGAACAACCCCCCCCCCCCAATACTAGAACAACACGGTTTTACTT
>JASAMX010025456.1:20000-46142 GCA_030248175.1 Microlaimidae sp. YZB2_3
ATAAAAAATTGTAAGCGCGAAATTCCTAGATAAAACTCTTCTACATAATACTGTCGCATAATTAAAACTCTTCGAAATATTTCAGTTTAACACACGATGGTCAAAACCCTCCCATTGGAAGTTTTTTAGTGTTATATATCCTCCCAGAGTTATATGTCGGATGCGGATGCAACTAAAAACCTATCAAAAATTGGGAAAAATATTATTTGAGTCAAAAGATTTTATGTTTTAACATGTAAAAAGTTTTATATATCGGATTCAAAAAACATTGAATTGAATATTCGACAACATTACATGGTAAAAATCTTATCAAAGAATTTACGTTCGCAGTTTTTTTTTCTTCCAAATTCGCTGTTACGTGTAGAATAATCAGCATTATTACGTAGAAAAACTATCATGTAAATTATTCTACAAACTGAAGATTATTTTACAGGTTTTGGTAGATTTTGGTAGATTTCTAATGGTTTTCTAGTGATTTCTAATGGTTTTTTTCATCGAAAAAAAAAACAAAATTTATGGTACGTTAACAAAGTAAAACATATCACCGTGCAACAATTTTTGTTCAGTATAGATTTATATTAAAGAAACAAAAAAACAGGGTTTTTTTTGAAATTTTGTTGTTGTTTCTTTTAAATTTTTGTACCTTTATGCCACGGTAAAAGACACTTATTTCGAACTATTCTATTTGTTTTTCGACAGAAAACTACAAACCAGCCTTTAAGCCTGGTGTACTTCAACCAAATAGTCTTTGTTTTGCGTTTGGACAGTAGCCTTTGGAGTTCTTCCTTCAGAAAACGTGTTTATATCATAAACCGGTCTTAAACCTATGTATTCATATTTCGTCCAAAAGTTTAATAAAAAATCCAAACAAAAACTTTTACGACTGTATTTTTTACGTTTGAACGGTAGCCTTTGGAGTTTTTTTTTAAACGTGTTCATATCATATTTTTTAACTGGGAACGGGACACGAGGGTACTGGACACGCACAGGAGGGTACTGACGAGCAAAAAACATAACCTTCCCGCATAAAGTGGGATAAACTTATTGCATAACAATAGTTTGTTTTACTTAAAAATCATTTATAGGCAAATAAAATCTAGCTGACGGCGAAAATTGCAGTATTGAATCGACTATTTAACAACAGAGCCATTCAAAATTTTTAACGAAATCGGTTTAATAATAAAGATAAAAACCCCTATTTTAATAATTAGTTATCAATTTACTTAATTTAAAACCCAAATGCAAATTTTTAAAGGGCTAAAGATGGTTAATTTTAGTATATTTCGTAAAAAGGTGGAATTAAAAAAAAATTCTGCGTTCTTATTTGTTTTTTAAAAAAAAACGTCATTACCGCACAATTTTAATTGGTCCCCTCATGTCTGCATTCTAATTTTCAGCGTCAGCCAGATATAATTCAACCATAGTTTGTTTGACTGACTTATAAAAGGTGGGGTTATAAAAAATTATTGAGAAAACATAAAACAAAAATAATAATTTCATAAAATAAAAATATTTTTGTGTTATTTGTCTACATTTTCGTGCATTTTTTTAAAATAATAAATAGCTTTAAAAATGTTGAGAAGCTATGAGACAACTCGAAAAATTATTAACATTAAGGTTGCTGTTATGCTTTGATTGTGCTGTCAAAACATTTTGTGGTTATTTTTCGTGGTGTGTAGAAAAATGAATTAGGGTAGTCCATTTAATTTCGGCACTTTTTTGTTTTTCCGATGTAACTTTTCACTGTATGGTCCGATTTTCATGTTTGATAGCTCATTTTGAAGCTTTTACGAATCTGCGTTGCGTCATAAAAGTTTCGCTGTACAAAATTTGTTTTTTTTAATTTAATTAAATCAGTTTTTAAAAAAATGGAAAATTGCCGAAATTAAATGTATGCATTTAATTTTGGCACCTTACAAACAATCGATTGTTTCTCAGTCAAAAAAATCATCATTTTCAAAAATTTAAAAGCCTATCATTATCTCCAGACAATTTTCTTTAATTACAGCTTCTACTTGTTGTTCAACATGTAACTTGCAAAAAGTTACCGCTAAAATTCCAAATGGTATCAAAATAAGGAAAATTTGGGAAAAAAGTGCATTTCATTTCAGCACTTTTTAAACAAAACCTTAATCGAGTTTAAGTGCAGTGCTATGACCCTTACACATTTCAAGGTTGTCTTTTAACTATTTACAACTAATATTTAACACCCGGCCACTTAATTCAACCCGTTTTTACCTATAGCAATATTTGTGCCGAAATTACACTATTTTATTTTATAACGATTGCTCACCACAGACGCAACGTAGAACCACGGGGACTAAAAATTCGGAAAATAGACTAAATTTTACCAGGACAGTTTAATTTTTAAACCAATTTATTGCGTAATCATGAAATGCCCATGTTCTAAAAACGAGTAACAATTTTATTTTTTATAAATCACACAATTTTACATGAAAATATCATAACATAACAAAAAGAAAGCTCACGACAGTCATCTACATATAATTATCTCTCATTTAAGCTATCAAACGTCGTATTCCGTCCAGGATTACCAAAGATATAGCCCAAAATCAAAAATGCCCAATTTGGAAAAGTGCCGAAATTAAATGCACTACCCTAATACCTTCGGAAAAAATAATTGCAGATAATTCTGCTATTAACCTTGCTAAAACATTTTAGTAAACTATTTTCCGAAAAACAATTGCTTGCCTTTTTTATTTACATTATTTGCCAATTTACATAGTTGTGGCAAACGTATTTTTTCTGAGCTTAGTACCCTCGTGTCCAGTACCCTCGTGTCTCGTGTCCTAGAATCTTTTTAACTTGCTTTTGTATTATATTCATTCTAAAATAATTTCATATTTTGTTCCAAAATAAAACCTGCAAGTTTTTTTTTAAACTAAAAAAACATCTTTTGACTATACAAAATCGGTGTTTAATACATATTTGTATTAAACCCTTGGAAAAAATATGAATTTAGTTTTAAAGTTGCGGTACTGAGTCAAACTTTTAGTCTTCGATTTCGATAATTTTTTGTAAAAACTTTATCTCTCCCCACAAAAAACCCACAAGATTTTTTTGTTAAAATATTTTTAGTGGTTATGAAAATATTACCTTCCAGAAACGGCGTTTTTTCGATTATTCTGTACTTGAAAAATTGCTCATTGGGTATAAAAATTCAAATTACAAAAGATTCACTCAAAAAAAGCGACAACTATTACCTTGATTATTAATATTAGTGCATCATTTGTTGAGATATAACGTTTTCCGTGCGAACACCCTGTGATTTTTTCGCCAAAAACATGAAGTCACGGAAGTGAATTTTCGTGGCAAATTTAAAAAAAGTTTTACAACTTTTGAGCGAGTAGCACGTTTGGTCGAGTGGGTAGTGTGTTGACTTTAAAGTTTAAATTTTATTTCTGAAAAAAAAACATCGTAAAAATTTTAAAAACTTCGTGTTCATTTTAACGGGTTCGAGCCCTGGTTAATACAGTTTTTAAAAAATTTTTTATCAAGTTAACCCTTTACAGTTTTTTTCAACACCTCAAGTTATAATTGGAATTAATACATTCAAATATGATATAAACAGCCTTAAAATTTTTCTTTTCAAAGCATATAAGAATAATAATTTTTTGGCTATTTTTTTGGAGTTGTAAAAACGGACGGTGCTCAAACTTGTTTTTTTAGCGATTCTTTGTGGAATTTTTTTTGTTTTGAAAAGTTTTAAAAATGTTTTATTAGATCATTTTAATGGTAAAATAGTGAAAATGATACATAGTGTATTATTTTCAACTCGCACAACAGTTTTTGTCTGTTAAATATTCCGCCAAAATCGGTATTAAGTTTTTCAAACATTTTTACGTAACCTTGGTGTTTTTGGCAAAAAAAATAGCAGGTTTTTTGTACGAAAAACGCAATATTTCAACAAATACTGCACCAATCTTAATAATTAAGATAATAAAATAAATTTTCCAAGTACAGAAACATCAAAAAAGCGCCATTTTCGGGGAATCATATCTCTTGAACTAATGGAGATATTATGACAAAAAACATTTTGTGGGTTATTGAGGGCAAGGGTAAGAATTTCACAAAAAAAATCATTGAAATCGAAGACTAAAAGTTTGACTCTGTACTGAATCTTTAAAAAAAATTAGAATATTATACGTTAATAAATTAATTTTATATTTGAAATGCCAACAATTTTGGATGTTACGTATCGTCCATTAATATGTCTGTGCATTCAGAATGGTCAAAACCCTCCCATTTAAACAGAAGTTGTTTAGTGTAAATATCTTAAGAGAGTTATGACATTATAGAATCACTTTTGGCCAATTAGCGCTTAGAAAAAAAATGGAGATCTCTCATTCATGGAAGATCAATGTTTTCTCAAGCGCTAATTGACTAAAACAGCTCTTCTAACAACCATTCCCATAGAGCAAAATATATATTACGTGATCACGAATAAATATGACATTTGTAGAGTTCTTAAAATCCTGACTTGTTTTTTTTTGTTTTTTTTGTAATGAAGATCGGTTTAGATTACCATTTTATCGGGCGATAACTAACAAACAAAGTTTTCGACTTGCAAGTAAATTAATTTTTTATAGTTTTTTCGATTTTATAAAAAATTTATTTTGTTGTCTAATATTAAAGAAAATATGGCTAAATTAAAAATTTATTAACTATTTAATGCGACTGCCGTTAAAAACTCAGATTAGGCGAATAGAAGAATTTTTAATTTTCTTTATTGGTTTAAGTTAAAAATAATCTTTTATCTTTAAAGTTTTAATTAATCTTCAATAGTTTCAATTATATATCACATTATTTTATTTTGATTTATCACTCTGTATTGTTTATCATATTTTCATTTAAACAGTCATATGATTTTATAACAAACAAATCAATTTACAAAAAGGTTAAATTTTTTATATCACTCATTATAAAACAAATCCTATCCCAAATTGAGTTTAATTCATGATTTATTTTTGATTATTTCAATTTATTAACAATTTGTTTTCTTAATTCAGAAATTACAATTTAGTTTATTCAGGATTAATATTGTAATCTTTGTCTTTTTGGAAAATTAACTGTAAACTAGATAAATTTCCATCAGATTTAGCTCATTAAAGTCTGGTTCGTGCTTCGTCCAATATCCAATCTGTGCAATGTTTGGACAAACTTCTTTATCTGTTCAAAGTCAGCTAAACTTTAACACCTAAAATCTAAAGGAAATTTTTTATGCCTGTTTTTAGAGTTTTTATTTGGACATCGTAATATATATTTTTGTTAATAATATTTTTAACAGCGTTTTGTGCAGTTTCGAAACTTTAGACTGCCCTTTGATCAGGATTTTGTAAAACTAGTCTTAAGGACAAAGCTTTAACAGTTTTGAAAAAGCCATAAAAAAGTTTTTGGATTATCCAACCAAAATTAGACCCGTGGATTTTGTTTTTTAGTCATTTTGACCCGAGTTTGTATACCACGTTCACATTTAAGTCATGTTGCATGAGTTTTTTGAGCTTCCGCCAACTTAACTCTATGATTTTAGACCTGATTATTTTAAGATTTATTACCTAAATTTCTCACCATTTTTTGACGTATTTATTAATTTTTGTTAGCGAAAATCAATCGAACACACGTTTATCATTTGTACAATACTCTTATGTATAAGTTCCATACAAAGCAAATTACAAAAACACTCTTACCCATTATGTCTACAAATACGATTTAACATCAATGTCAAAACATTGCCTATATTTTGAAGATAAAGAGTTGAAGTTAATTAGTTTCTGAAAAATGTACATTTTATTATTCATGAAAATGAAAACAACATAGCGATTCTGCATCGTTATTTAAACATCTAAATACACCCAGAAACATTAATAAACGTGACTTAAAAAGCAATAAAAGATATGTTTAATGATTGAATTTTTTTATTTTTTTAGCGCGATCAAATGGGTAATTATCACGCCTCGTATTTTGACCATGAGTTTCATATCTTAGTAGATTTTTATCGGAAATACCAATATTTTGATAAATTCAACGACACACCCTTCGGTATCCCAATCGCTGTGTTTTTAAGTTTATCAAAACTAAATATAATCCAACAAAATATAACAAATTTAGCGAAAGTAAAAAAAAACAATTTAGGATGTTTTTAAAGTATTCGGTATTTTTCAAACATTCAAATATTTTCCGAAAATTATCACTTTTGACTAAAATCTGAAGATCGCCAAAAATCGCATAATTGTTTACAATGTTAGTTTTATAATATTATCTATATATATATATATATTTCTATTGGGCATATCCATTCAAAATCGTCAGAAAGCTTTCAAAAAAAAAAAAGAAAAAAAACTTATGAAAATTTAGGAATTTTATTTTTTTAGAATTTTTCACTAAATATTTCCTATTTTGTATGACACATACGGCGTATGTGTCCCTTCCGTGAAAACTCAAGTACAAGCGTTAATAAAAGGTGATTATTTTTACCATTTTTTTGTCCGACCAAGGTGTAATGGGATTTGTAAGTCGACTTTGTAGGTTACGGGTTCAATTCCTGTATCGGCCAAATTTTTCAATAAATTTGGCTGTCTAACTTTTTGAGCGCCTGGTTATTTTCGCTTCTACTTTGGGTCGTCACCCTTTAAAATAAGAATATTATAGACAAAAAAACGAGTATATTTCTAAATTTGCTTAATAATAATTCTAAAGAGAATAAATTCCTTTTAATCAGATAATGTCATCCAGGTCAAAATTTTTAATAAGGTGATTTTGTGTAAGTTAAATTAGAATTCGGAATAACCAGCTGTCATACAGCAAACAGTAGTAAATGACTTACTAACCAACGGTCAGTTTAAAACCAAAGGCTATTTCCTATAAAAGTAAAAATAGAAGCTCTTAAGGCTGTGTTCATACTTATGACAAAACGTCCATTGGACTTTTTTTTTGGACGAAGTATGAATGCTATTTGAAATTTGTCCTTTGGACAAATTGTCCAAAGTCCAAAGGACAAAATCCAAGTCCTTTGGACTAGTCCAAAGGACAAAATCCAAGTCCTTTGAACAAAGTCCAAAGGACAAGAAAAAATCCAAAGGGTTAAAAGTCCAAAGGACAAAAAGTATGAACACGTTGTCCTTTGGACTTTGTCTTTTGGACAAAATCCAAAAGACAAAGACCAAAAGACAATTTGACGCTGTGACTTTTGTTTTTTGGACTTTTCCAAAGGACGTTTTGTCGTAAGTATGAACCAGCCTTTAATTCACCAAAAAAACACAATAATTTAGCTTTAAAGAGCAATGCAGAACAAAGGTTTTCTTTTAATTTGAATTATTTTTGCTTAAAAATGCTTTGCGGAGTCAACTTTTTGTCTTCGATTTTTATAATTTTTTGTGAAAGCCTTACCCCTCCCTGCCCCCAATATCCCACAAATTTTCTTCAACAAAATATCTCCCGTGGTTCAGGAGTTATGACCCCCCCAAAAAAAAAATGGCGTTTTTTGACAATTCTGTACATGAAAGATTGCTTAATGGGTATTGCTCAATTGCTCAATTGCTCAACGCAATTTTTTTGTTAAAAGCACCAAACGACGGCAGCGATTTTATGAAATTTGCCCAACCTTTTTTCTTCACTTCGTGTTTTTGGCGAAAAAATCGAGGGTTTTTTGTACAAAAAACGCAATATCTCGACAAATATGGCAGCAATTTTAACGAACAAAATGTCAAATTAAAGTAAAAAAATAGCGGCTTTTTTTGAGTGCATTATTTGTAACTTAAAACGTTATACCCATTGAGCAATTTTTTACGTACAGAATTGTCGAAAAACGCCATTTTCGGGGGGTTTTAACTCGTGAACTACCGGAGATATTATGTTGAAAAAAATTTTGTGGGCTATTGGGGGCAGGGGTAAGGTCTTTACAAAAAATTATCAAAATCGAAGACAAAAATTTTGACTCCGCACCGCACTTTTAAGCTCTGAACTATAATCAAAATTAAAATTTTTATCGCTGATATTTATCTGAACCCGTTCCCGTGAAGGCTTTTTCCCCCGCTACAACCGTGAAACCTTCGTAGGACAAAGGTAAAACCTTGATCTCGCGGTGGTGGTATTTTCGTATGACAAATGTCGTACGTAAACCTTACCGCGGTAAGCTCTTCTCATGACCTAGGTTTTACTTCCGTCATACATAATTTTTTGTGCGCGAATAGTGCCCAGTGAGCGAGCAAATTGAAATGGTTAAAGCTGTACGGTAGTAATATGCAAATTTTTTGCAACATAATATCCTACTTAATACACTGCATCCGTGAGAAAAATCTGCATATTGCTACCGTACAGCTTTAAATATTTCAATTTTCTCGCTTACTGGGCACTACTCGCGCAAAAAATTATGTATGACGGAAGTATGACATATAGGTCGCACGAAGGTTTCACGATTGTAGCCGAGAAAAGCCAATTACGAGAACGGGTTAAGGTTCATGAAAATGTTTTTGGCATTAAAAAATTTTCAAAAAGGGTTTTTTTTGAACATTTTTTGCTAGAATATTGTTTTGCATATATTTTGATTTAGGTGCAATTTAAACTAAAGGCAAACCAAACGTAGCTGCAACAGTGTGTTTACGTGTTCATTAAACAACTATTTTCTTTTTTATGTCACAAAATAAGAATTATTCCTAAACTACCATCTGAAGTTAATTTCTACTTCAAATCTTTCATTTTCTGAATTTTGATTGGCTAATACGAGTGACGTCAGATTATCGTGATTGGAGTGGTTACTTAATGGGGCCTATTTTTCAGTCCAACAAACAACTGTTGCAGCCACGTTGGGTTTACCTTCAACGTACATACTTTTATCTTCGATTTGACAACCTGATTGTATTTATGTGCGTAAATAAACGTGATTTTTGAGTATAAGTGTGTTTGTCTGTGGTCATTCCTACCCCTACTACAAAACAAATTAAGTTGAATGATGTATCATTTAAAAGCCCCTCAGTCAGGGAATGTCGTAGAGTGGTTTAAATTTTATGTTGGACAACGCATTTTCATCATCACCCTATGAATTTTTCAGGTTAAAATAAATTTTTTTTCGTTAAATTGGCTTAAATTTATTAATAAGAGATCTAGAATCATTTTTATTTTGAAAAAATCAAAATAAAAACCTTCCCAACCACGAAACAGGTTAAACTAAATGATGTATCGTTGGAAGGCTTATATTCCGGGAAATGTTTCAAAAGATTAAATTTTTAGAAATTAAACATGAAAATCTACATGCTGAACAACCCATTTTTCCTAAAAAAAGGGTAGAGAAACTTCTACTCAACCACATAACAAATTAGGCTAAATGAGGTATCATTGGAATGCTTATAGTGAGGGAATAGACGTAAGAAGTTTGAATTTTAAAAAAAAAATATTACACAAATATATTTCTATACAGGACAACTTTTGGTGAAACTTTTTTTCACCAAAGGGGTCTTTGGATTTTCGCAGTTGAAAGTTTTTTGTTTCTAAACTGCTTTAAAAGTATTTATAAAACGGAAACGGGACACGAGGGAACTGGACACGAAGGTACTGGGCTTAAAAAATTGCGTTCACCACAACCTCGCAGCAAAATCGATTCATTATGCAAGGGGGACACGAAGGTACTGGACACGAGGGTACTGACGAGAAAAAACATAACCTTCCCGCATAAAGCGGAATAAACTTATTGCATAACAATAGTATGTTTTGCTTAAATATTATTTAGTTTGTTTGACTAACTTATAAAAGAGAGGATTATAAAAATAAAATTATTGAGAAGACATAAAGCAAAAATAATAATTTCATAACTTTAAAACATTTTCGTGTAATTTGTCTACATTTTCGTGAATTTTTTTATATAATAACTAGGTTTAAAAATGTTGAGAATCTTTGTGACGACTCGAAAGATAATAAACATTAAGGTTGCTCTTATGCTTTGATTGTGCTGTCAAAACATTTTTGTGGTTATTTTTCGTGGTGTGTTGAAAAAAATGAATTCGTAATAATGCCTTAAGAAAAAATAACTGCAAAAATAATTGGAAATAATTCTGCTATTAATAACCTTTCAAAAACATTTTAGTAAAATATTTCCGAAAAAGAATTGCTTGCCTTTTTTAACCGTAAATTATTCGGTACTTTTTAAAAGCACACTATTAATAAAATATTATGATAAAGTTTAGCTTAATTTTTGGGTTTTGCTTAAGCTTCGGCGAAAATAAAGTTTACCGTGCAATGGGCTTTGAAGACTCCGAAAGGTCCGTTGTTGGACTGTTTTACTCGCGACTCTGTACTTAGAATTAAATGCATAAAATATCATACATAAAAAATCTAACAATTGTATGTTTTTGGGTTTTAAAAGCATATTTTATTTGCCTTGTTTTAAAAATGATCAACATGTGTCCACATGTGGTGTAAATAAAATAAGGTGTAAAATAACCTTTAAAAAATTTCGTGTTTTAGTATGATGTTTTTTAAATATTGCATTATATTTAAACAAAAAATCGTCGTTACTATGGCAAAATCAGCCACAATTCGTATAAAATATATGCGACGGTGATTCATTTTATAAATTAAACAGCAGCCTTCTAACTACAGAATAAGTCACAGCCACGTCTATTTTATAATGATCGTGGCTCATTTTGTCGTAATGAGGACGAAATGTTATTTATAATTAAAAATGAAACGACTTATGTAACGTTCAATTGTCTACGCGTTCAAACAAATAAAATTTAATTCAACTAATTCAGTCAAAAACTTTAAATATTTGTGGCAAACGTATTTTTTCTTAGCTCAGTACCCTCGTGTCCAGTAAATGGCACTCTCCATTAAAATGGCATAGTAGACATTTTAATTCGGCAGTTAAAATGGAGAGAAAGCCATTATAATAGCCATTTATTGATTTAATTTCACTTCATATATACTTACAAGTGTAATACTGTTCGCGCCGCACGAGTTTTTGCGTGTCGGTCTTATACTGTCCGACACGGTAAAACTCATGCGGCCCGGACAGTTTTACACTTGTGAGTATATATAAAGTGAAATTAAACGAATAAATGGCTATTATAATGGCTTCCTCTTCATTTTAACTGCAAAATTAAAATGATTACGATGCCATTTTAACGGAAAGTGCCATTTAAATGGAGAGGCTCATTATAATTGCATATTTTTCCGTACTTTTTTATATAAGAGTTGCACATTTTTCGGTATATTATATATTTTTGATAATACTATGTTTTGAAAAATGATTATAAACATCCTTATATTGTACAACCCATTTTCACCAAAGTGTCTTTCAGATTTGCTATTTAAAAAACTTTTTGTTTTTGAAGTGGCTATAGAGTATTGGTAGAAACAATAGTCGACAGATAGCTACAATATTATGTTATATTGCAAACTAAACTATTAGCTTTTTACATGCACGCAAACAACTTTTTGCAAAAATTTTTTCCCACCGTCAAAATTGAAAACATGTGTTATGAGTTTTTAATTGTGGAGAATTCAAACTTAAACAAAATTTTTGAAAAAAAAAATACTTTTGGACCCAGTCCACTTCGGACTGGGTCTATTTATTATGCAGACCAGTCTGCGTAAAACAACAATCGCAGTTTGTTCCGCATTCAAAAGTGGAATGGGTCCAAAAAAACGAACCCAGTCCACCTTTCCGATAATCAAAATGGACTGCGGCCATTTTTACAAAAACCGGTCCGCGTAAAAAACGGACCCAGTTCGAAGTGGATTGGGTCTAAAAGTTTTATGATTAGCACGGTTAGTTTTTTATACTCAGTTTTTGTCGTGCAACCGTAAAGTATTGAAATTTAGCTCCTGTCCATATTTTCAAAAAAAGTTGCATCCCTGCGGAGAAAACACACACTATAAAGAAATAGTCGATAAATTTTTTTAGCTAAAACTTAAACAAAACCGCGCTTTTACTTATAAATTGTTTGTTTTGTTTGTTTTTAAGATACACAAAAACAATAGTGCTAAAATAAGAATTTGGTAAAACACAAGCTATGTTTAACATTTGTTTTGGCACGTTGGAGTTAAAATCTCAACATTTTTAACAGTAACAATATTATTGCAAAAGTATTTTTTTGAAATTTACAATCAAGGTGTAGAAACTAAACTAAAAGTAGGTCCGTTATTTTTTATGTATTTTAAAAAGCGTACGTATGAAACTTACTTAAACACAAAATGCTAAAAATTAATTTCTGCCAATTTTTAAATGTTATATATACTTTTTTACCGTTAGAAAAATTTTTAAAAAATTATGGAATGTTAAGAATGTAAACGCAATTCTAGTTATATAGTACCAAAAAAAGTTGAAACAGTTCCGAGAGACGGTTTCTGCTGCCATTGCATTTATTAGTATATTTTTTGGAATGAAAAACAATTCTGAGCTATTTTTGGTTATAAGAGAACGGTGAAAATTGCAGGTATGACAATTTTACCTATAATGCAATTTTTTATAGATTAGAGCAATAACCAGTTTGTTTGTATCCAAGATGCATTCATTTAGAAAAATTCTTCTGTGTTTAGCGGCAATTTTGTTGTGCGTGGATGCTGGAAGCTATTTTTTGTTTAGTAAGTGTATAAATGTTTTTTTTTTACATTTCACACGATTAGCGTAAATCTTTTATTGTATGGAATAAAAACGTAAATTTTTTTGTGACTGTTATTTTTCAGCTATAAAAAACTGACGAATCGTGGTTGGCTTAGTAGCATGGTAGCGCAAGAACTCTCGGTGGCGATATAACCTCGCGCCGCGGTGCAAACCATGAACGTGACTAAATTCTGGAATTCAGAGTATTCTCCTTCTTCTTATTATTATTATTACTAACATCATTATTTTTCTAACGCTCTAAAATCAAATTGCATAAATATTGTAAAAACACCTTTCCATTTAGGCCTTTGAAAACATTAAGCCTATTAGTGGGAACGCCACAAGGCAACAAGCCCTCGGGCAACCCTTTAATTATAATCAAAAAACGCGAATTTGAAATTTATTCATCATCATCTTTTTATTCTGATTCTTCATCTATTAAGTGATAATATTCCCATTGTCAATTCTCCAAAAATTTTAAATGTCGCGGGTCGCAGAACTCATGAACAAGTCACCTCTAATTGCCTAAATTCAAAGTCATTTTATTTTTTTATTTTTGGTAATTAAACACTTAAGCTAAATGCATAAGTGCCACACATTAATTGCGACTATGATACAGGCACATTAACACAGAGGTTAATGAGTATATCAATTCATTAAGTTATTAATATAAAACAAAAAAAGTCTATCTATTCACGATTTTACCAAGTCATTGCGATGTTCACGGGGCCATGCGAAACTCAACACATGGACGGTTAAAAAAAATGAATTTAAAAAAATTAAAAAAAGGGAATTTAGAAAAAAATTCTTTAAATAAATTTAAAACAAATACTGCAAAACAAGTTTGTAATTAATGTTTTGCTTATAAAACCAGTCATAACTCACGAACTTATTAAGCAATTGTAAAAATTAAACTATCATTTTACTCGTCAAATACTTTAAAATCTAATGGTGTATTTAGTTTTAACTATTCTGAAATTTTTGATTTGATTAATAAGTTAAAACTTTCTTATTATTCACACAATAGTTCATCAAAAATTATTTTAATATTATTGTTCTCTAACGAATATAACAAATAAAATGATAGTTAAATTAAAGTTTAATTTATGATTTCTAGAGTTATGACTTCCCGTTGTTTAATTTTTTAAATTTACTTATTTTTTTAACCGTCCATGTGTCGAGTTTCGCATGGCCCTGTGAACACCGCAATGACTTGGTAAAATCGTGAATATACTTTGCAGAATTGCTAAACCGTTTTCGTATTCCCACACCAACCACGTGTCTGATATTTAAAAACAGAAGAGTACGTAACATAAATTCTGAGGATATAGATTAATATTTATCGTGTCAACCATAAATCAAAAATTTCAGCAAAGTTTTCTCATAGAATCAGTCAGAAAAAAATACGTTCTCAATCGTAAATATTTTAGAAATTTTTAGATCAGTTTATTTCGGCAAAGGAGTTATTAGAAATTTATGTGTGCCATTGAGCAGCTGAGACTTTAGTTTATCAGTGTTTTTTTTTTAACTATTCTATTTAAAAAAGTGCGATAGACGTAGCCTTAAATAATGCTTTGAAATTAGAACAGCAAAATGAGTGTGTGTTTTGTTTAGACAGAAAACTAATTTAAGGTGGAAATATGGATATAGGAAATTAACATCTGCCTTGTGCCAGTGCTCATCGAATAAAAACTTTAAACCATAATGTTAATGTATTTTTTATAAAATTAACTAACTACACAACAAAGTTTTAGTTTTTCTGTAATTTAATGCGATTGCAATTTAGCTAAAATTATTTTTTTTTAAATCGAAAACTTATTTTTCGAAGTTATTGCTATTTCCTATACATAATTTGAAATATTTTTTTTTTTGAATTTTAAAATGACGAATTGGCGATTGTCAAAAATTAATGTGAGAACCATTTTTAATTACCATTGCATCGGACTACCGAGGAACCGCAAATTTGTGGTGTAACTAGTGTTTTGGATTTAGAGTCGATGGGATTAAAAGAACTTGGAGCTGGAACTTGGAGATAAAAATAGGGAATTTGAAGCCGTAAGTGGGGAACTTGAAGCCAAAAATAAACATCGCCAAAACGTCTACCCAAGCCTAAGCGAAACCTAACTAGCCCAAACCAGTTTTTCTTAAGGGTTCCAAGTTCCCAAAAAGTTTCTATGGCTCTCAGTTTCTTGCTTATGGCACTAAAGACTTCGTATTGTGTTTCATTTAAGAAACTTATTACTGCATATATAGTCCAAATTTTTTATTCGGGGAGCAAATATACAAGCCAGATACTAACTTCCTATAGAGTGCATAAGAATATAGTTCACATGTTTTCTGTTTAAGCATATGCCCGGGGTTAAATCGCCTCTTTTTTGTTCTCTATTCTTAGAGCATTTTTAAAGGCTAGAATTCTAGTAGGGAGCATAATTTATACGTTTACTTCAAGGTGTCACAAAGTCGAAACTTGTTGTCTCTGAAATTAAAAATTTTTTTGGGAAAAACGTTACAGTTTTTGTGCTTATAATTATTACTTTTCTAAACAACAGATTTTTTTCACTTTATCATGCTTAGTGATTACTCCACTGATAATAACATGATTTTTTTATTAATTATGAAGAATAACGAGAAAAATTCAAATGTACACAAAGGCCTCGAAGAGAATTTTGCATGTAAAAGGAGGCGAGATAAAAACGAACGCCTAAAATACCAAAAAATTTCTTACGAAATACAATTTTTGAACACAAAACACATAATGACAATTATAATATGCCAAAGAATAATGCCCCATAGAATAAACTGAATAATAATAAAAAAATTTGTTAATAAAATCTACATCACCGTCCAAACTTACTCTCTCATTGCACCACTCCAAAATATTTTTTTAATTTAAAATTAAACCTTTTTTTAATTTTTAACGGTAAAAATAGAAGTTAAGTTAAGAGGAGACGTGTACGTTTTATTAATGGATTTATGAATTATTAGTCAGTTTATTGAAGGTTGTATTCACCTTTTGTGTGATAATTGCGTTAATTTTTTGTAAAAATATTTTCGTAGAATTTTGGTATTTTTTATTCCTTTTTTTGCCTTTTTAACTTTACAACCTTCTCCTTTATTTTCTTATTTTTTCAAAAACACATATCTACTTGTTTCTCTCCCACTTCCCCCCGCCCCGCCCCCCCCCCTCCCCCACCCCCCCCCCCCCCCCCCCCCCCCCCACCCCCCCCACCCCACCCCCCCCCACCCCCCCACCCCCCCCCCCCCCCCCACCCCTCCCCCCCACCCCCCCCACCCGCCCCCCCCACCCCCCCCCCCCCCCCCCCCCCCCCCCCCCCCCCCCCCCACCCCCCCGCCCACGCCCCCGCCCCCACCGCTCCCATTATAAAAATTATATATCAAATATAAACGATCTACAAAAGTTTCTAATTAACTTATAATTCATTATTTAATTTTAAATAAAAAATAAAATATAAAAAATATATACTCTTTTTTTTTCTTTTTTTTTTTTTTTTTTTTTTTCGTGCGTCTGTACCTGTCCTTTTTCTTAATTTACTAAATAAAATAATATACCAAATACACAACAATATAACAATAATACATTATTATCATTGTATGTATATACACATATCTTTTTACCAAAGTTAGTGTAATTAATATACTTAGCAAAACAACTATTGCCTATTTTTTCTTAGCAGTTTTTTTAATCACAACTATTAATTTCCATAACAAAAAATATAAATCAAAAATATATAAAAAATCCAACAGAATACCGCAATTTAACTTATAAACACTAAACATATTAGCGTTTCACGAACGATTTTTATGTTTCGGTAAGTTTTACAAAAATGAAACGACCGCTCCCACGAAACCCGGCCATACTATCGACTGATTGTACTAAACTCAACGCATGAACAAAGTATAGCAAGGCTCCCGGCACGAACGACCGCACAGTACATGCTGGGTGCGGTCGTTCGTGTCGGGACCCGCTATACTTTGTTCGTGCATTGAGTTTGGTGCAATCAGTCGATAGAAAAACTATTTTAAGTAGGCTGGCCTACTTAAAATACTTTACTTTAAGGCCTAACTCATATTTACATACGAATTTTACATACACTCAGTTAGGGTTTTCTTTCTTTACTGTGTGGTGGGTAGAATTAAAAAAAAGGGTGAGCTACATAATCAGTTACAATTCAGAAGATATGGGGTTGTTATGTATATAGTTGTGTTGTTTTTCAAAAATCTAACTAGTTTTTTTTAAATTTTGAGTAGCTTTTCAGTGCGGCTGCTATAAACCATTGATTTTTATATTCTCAAAAGTAAAAGTCTTATTTAGTTAACGCTGCTTCCTTCCTTGTTTGTTGAAAGTGTTTTTTCAATGTCCGGAAAAAAATCGACGGCAATAATTCCGCGACCTAATGATGTGATCATTTGGTCGAAGCAACAATAAGTTTTACGGGCAAAATTAGTTGGGGCGCTTAACTTTAGGCTTAGGCTAAGGTTTAGGCTTAGGCTTAGGCTTGGGCTCAGGCTTAGGCTTCCGTTACGACCGATTTTATCATCAATAGGGACTGCCACTTTTAAACTCGCAAAATTTTTAGTTCCCATTTTATCATCATCAACAGTTAACGAATATACTGTAACGGACTCTTTTTCTTTTGCCAAAGAACTATCTTCATTATCTTTTCCTCAAATTCCGTTTGATCAACTACATTTAGCCAGTTTTGATATTAAATCGCTTTTTACCAATGTCCCTCTCAAAGAAGCAATAGATATTTGTACTGAACAAATTTTTAACACTCCTGAATATGACACTTAAGTGTATAATAACTGTCAATTATGGTTTGTTATCTGTTTGTTTTTAAGAGAACGAAATTCAAAATTTTTATCTGTGTATTATACTTGGATCACCTATCTGCGAAAAAATCTTACCATAACCGCACACAAAAACTGTGCGGTTATGGTCACAGTTTTTCACAGATAGGTGATCTAGGTATATAACATGAATAAAAATTAGGGGTAGTGATTAGAAACCAAAAATTCAAGAATATTTTATGTGGATTCATTGAGTGTGGATTCTTTTATATTCTTGCAATATAGTTATGTCTACGTGATAAGAACAATTTGATGAATTTTAGTCTTTTGTACATTTTTTTTACTTTGCGGTTGTGCTTTAGAATATGGTATGGAAGAGCCAAGTATAAATAAATCTTATTTTTGAGCAAGTATATTACACTACAAATAAAATTGCAACAACACAAAACAATGCATTGTTAAAACTGGTGGGCGGCTTTAGTTTAAAGACTCTTACTAAACTTGATTTGAAAAACGATGAGCGGCTTACTTTTAAATGTGTTTACTGAAGTTTTATATAAACTACGATTACCGATCTGTAAAAACACTGACCGCAGAAGAAAAAAACCATGAAAATCATTGTAGTATATTTTGTTTAAAAAGTCATTCCCGCACTTTTTCATAAGGGAGTGCGGTCCACCGCCAGTGCGGTCGACCGCCCCGTTTTCACAGATGGCCTGTCCGAGTATAATGAACGAAACAAAAGTTGCAATGGAATAGCATAACTGGTATATCACGTCGCTCACGTCTTTCTTTTTAATAGAGTCAAAGGCAGGTACACAGTACAGCCACTTTTTAATTTTACCAATTGCAATTTAACATTATCCAGATCGATTTTACAAAAGCATAACGTTTTTTCTTATAAAAAGAAGACAGTAGTGTGTGTATATTACCCTTTTGACAAGCGATGAGGATGCGATAAGAGGATGCGATTGGAACGGATGCCATGCGATTACAGATTTTTTACGCTGTGCACATTAAAATAAATTACATCAACGAACAGGGCATAGCATGTTCTGTTCTGAAAATAAATAACTTCATCATACGTTAACATTTTATTTTATGGTTATGTGCTATATTATAAAAACAAAATCGGCGCCGCCGCGCCACGACCGCACTTGGAAAAATAAAATATAAATCCGAAATTAATTAGCGATGAAAGCGGGTTTTTGTAGAGAAGTTTTAGAAATAAAATAAACACACCACCGGATAGAGCTTGAGTTATAGATTAAGATAAAATAAATATTTGCCTAGTTTTTGATACCAGACGTGATAAAAATATCATTTAATGCGGACCCTGTAAAAAATTTTTCCAAAAAATTTAAAATTTTTCCAAATATATGTTTGCGATACGTTCAAACATTCTTCAAGATGTATCACGGACCGTTGATAACAGTTTAAATACAGTTTGCGCCCTACCAATCGACATAATTTGAATTAATTTCGGATTTATATTTTATTTTTCAAGTGCGATCGTGGCGCGGCGGCGCCGATTTTGTTTTTATAATATAGCACATAACCGCAAAATAAAATGTTAACGTATGATGAAGTTATTCATCTTTATAACAGAACATGCTATGCCCTGTTCGTTGATGTAATTTATTTTAATGTGCACAGCGTAAAAAATGTAATCGCATCGCTTGTGAAAAGGGTATATAACTCGGTGGCTATGTGAATAAACAGGAAAAAAAAACATTGCAGGTCGAATTTTTCTTTCTTTCTGAGTGTCTTATTCAATGAATAGTGAGTGTTTAGTTCCCTGTTTTTCACATGGTCACGGAGTTTTACATTACTGTCTTACCTTTATGAGAGAAGAAAAATATTATTTACCTTTTATTGTGCGAATTAAAACTGAAATTGAAGTGGCTTACGTCCAGTTTCGTTTTTATATGCGTTTTTCGACAAACTCAAAAATGCGTTTACAGTTTTAAACGGGAGCGGGCTGGGAGCGAGTCGGGCTGGGAGCGAGTTGGGCTGGGAGCGAGTCGGGCTGGGAGCGAGTCGGGCTGGGAGCGAGTTGGGCTGGGAGCGAGTCGGGCTGGGAGCGAGTTGGGCTGGGAGCGAGTCGGGCTGGGAGCGAGTTGGGCTGGGAGCGAGTCGGGCTGGGAGCGAGTTGGGCTGGGAGCGAGTCGGGCTGGGAGCGAGTTGGGCTGGGAGCGAGTCGGGCTGGGAGCGAGTTGGGCTGGGAGCGAGTTGGGCTGGGAGCGAGTTGGGCTGGGAGCGAGTCGGCCGGGAGCGAGTCGGCGGGAGCGAGTCGGGCCATACCGTTTATTTAGTCAATTTTTTTGCTAATACTCATGATTTGGTACAGACATAGTGTTTTATATTTTCCAAAAATAGCTTTATAAAAAAATTTAAATGTTCTGAATATTTTATAGAACCCGGTTCATATGCCCAAAAACGACCAGAAGAGGATAAACGAGGCGTAAACGATTTTTCTTCAGCAGAAGAAAGTGAATCAGCCCAAAGAGCTAGTGATATGTGCACAAGATGTCTTACAGCGAAACAAGAAATAAAAAATCTCTCATGCAGCTACTTTTGCAACAGTTAAACTGACCCAATCTACACCGTTGTTAATTGTAAAACAAGTTTGTTCATTGCATGCCATTTTGGTAAAAATTGCTTTTATGTTTGCTAAAATCAAAAATGCATGCTATTTTGCTGGAAGTTTTTTTTACTGAATTTATGGGATTAATTAAAATATGTTTCGCTTGCCAATACTTTATTAATTTAATTATCTATTTGACAATGTGCTTTCATAAAATTATTGTTTCTAATTATGTGATTTTTAGCAATACAAAAAAGGGAACTGTATCTTATTGATACACCCTGTTCAAATTGTTTATCTTTTCTGTAACACGGAAATTTTTTGGCACGCAACATATAATTTCTAATTATACTATGGAGTGCTGTTTAAAAGCGGCATATAAACTGTAAAATCAATAATTTTCACGCTAATGCAGGATACGCTTCCATGTTATTGAAAAAATGAGCGGTGTGGTTATAATTTGTTTATCAAATCAATATGCGCTTTTAAAATTGTTATTTTGCAGTTACGTTAACCAATATCGCAATGAACAAACTGTAAGCTTAAAATGTAAAAAAATCTTGGTTGTGATATTATTGTTATTGTAACAGTTATTATTGACGCCTCGTAGTTAAACCGCTCATCATAATATATCCACCAACATATACATAAAAAAAGATATGGTTATAAAAAAAACAGCGCAGGTTAAAAAACACCCCCAAAAAACCCGCACCCCAAAACATTACTTACATGTTATATTATGAAAAGATGAGCGGTTTAACTACGATGTGTTTATAGGTTTATTCTGAAACAGATTTTTGACAAAAAAAATTTACATATAAATCGTGGGTTTTTAAAAAAAAGAGAGCGACACTTGGATATGAAAAACAGTTTTCGCCTACCAACAACAGACAAAAACTACATTTTTGCTTTAAAAACGATTTAAGGTCGTTGGAGCTGAAAGAACTTACAGTTGAAACTTGGAGCTGAAAATGATAAATTTGAAGCCAGAAATGGGGAACTTGGAGCTGAAAGTGTGAACTAGCTAAAATCTATCTCTAACCTAAAGCCTGCTTTATTCTCCGTCCAAAGTGTCCAAAGGACAGATTGTAAATGTTGTTCATACTTTTTCCAAAAGACAAAGTCCAATGGACAGCCAAAGAACAGTGCATAAGGCAGTCGAAAAAAAACTGTTCAATGTTCCTGTTGTTTGACAAAATAAATAAAAATAAATAAAATAGGTTAGGTATTGTTTAGCTTAGGTTTTGCTTAGGCTTAGGCTTAGCCTAGATTTTGGTTAGACTTAAGGCTGGTTCATACTTATCTAAAAACGTCCTTTGGACAACGTCCAAAGGACAAAACCAGTGTATAAATGTATGTAAAAACGTCGTTTGGACTTTGTCCAAAGGACATTTTTACATAAGTATGAACCAACCTTTAGATTTTGCTTAGGTTTTGTTTGTGTTTAGATTTTGCTTAGGCTTAGATTTTGCTTAAGCTTAAGTTTAGCTTAGATTTTGCTTAGGTTTAGAGGTTTTGTTTAAGCTTAGACTTAGCTTAGCTTTTGCTTAGGCTTAGGTGTCGCCTAGGCTTTAGTTTTGAGTTTTCCTCAGACTTAAGGTTTGCTAAGATTTAGCTTAAGCTTAGCTTACATTTTGCAAGGGTTAGCTTAGGTTTTGCTTAGGCTTAGCTTATTCGCTGATTTTATTTACCGTTTTTGGGGTAGGTTTTGGCCCTTCTTGTCCCGGAAACGAATTGTTTCAATTGTACGAATTGTATCGTGTTTGTGCTGCGCGCGCGCGTGTTTGTGTGTGTGTGTGTGTGAACTCTTATTTTAATAATTATTTATCAAACTACTCAATTTAAAACCCAAATGCAAACTTTTAAAGGGCTAAAGTTGGTTAATTTTTGCATATTTTTAAAAAGGTGGAATTAAAAAAAGTCTGCGTTCTTATTTGTGAAAAAAATTCATAACCGCACGTCATCATTGGTCCGGTCATGTCTGCAAACTAATTTTCGGCGTAAGCCAATATAATTCAACCATAATACCCCGCCTGCGCGCGCATTCCTTTAGCCATATTAGCGCCTGCCTTGATTTGCCGCTGCTCCTCCCACACCATTACCATGGAACAAAACATATTATCACTTGATCATAAAGCCTATATGACATTTTGAAGGTACTTAAAATCTGACGTGACGTCCGTGCGTGTGTGCGTACGTGTGTGTGTGCGTGCATACATATGTACGTGCGTGCGTGTATGGGTGTGAACGTGCGTCCGTACGTGCGTGCATGAATATGTGTGTGCGTGTGTACGTGCATATGTGTGTGCGTGCGTACGTTTGTGCATACCACCCTGGTCAAAATCATATGTTTTAAAGGCAAATGGATGGGATACAAACACACACACACACACACGCGCGCGCGCGCGCACACACACATACACGTTATATTGAACTGCCTAAATATATCGTTTTGTGCTACATATAAAATCATCACTAAAATAGTATTTTTATAAACAAATAATCGTACATAGGCAAGCTGGTCCAGAGGGTTGGGGGGGTTAAACCCCAAATTAGGGGGGTTAAAATCCGAGAAACGCAAAATACCCATATCGTTTTTTTTTGGAGTGCATTTTACTCATATCGTTTTTCGAATTTGAAGGAAAAATAGGTAAAAAACGCAAACTTTAGGTCGAAAAGCCCTATTTTATAGCATTTTTGAGCTTTTTATTGCTTAGAACATTCATTTTGACCTCAAAACTTAAGTTTGTTTAAAGACTTTTTTCTTCATTTTTCCAAAATTGGGGGTTAACCTTTTCTCCCCCCCCCTTCTGAGTGAGTGGGGGGGAGGGTTAAACCCTCCTTCTCAAAATTTGGGGGATCAACCCCTCTCCACCCCCCGTGCCCATGTATGCAAATAATATTGAATCGACTAAAGTCACGTAAAAGATATTGAGGTGTGCAATGGAAAGTACGTTCGTAACTGTCAAATTACTTTAATTTTTTGTTGTAAAACCGAGCAAAAACTACTAAACGTAGTAATAATATATAGTATTATATATTTTTGGTATTACTGAACTGAACAACATACCCCGGTAGGGACGGGGTGCCTCTATTCGGCAAAACTGTTTTTAACTGCCTTCTACCTACCCCCATTGAAAATTTTGTTGCCTCCTACCTATCTCCGACCTGCCTCTATTCTAAAACAAACCTACCTCTCCCCTGGCTCCTGCCTGCTTCGTCGAGGGAGTTTTAGTTGCCTCCCACCTGCCTCCTAACTTGTATATGCTGCAACATAGGAGGAAGAACCACCTGCCTCCTACCTGCCTCTTAGGAGGTAGTTTAACCTGTCTCCACTCTGCCTCCTACGTGTCTCTGATGCAGTTTTACCTGCCTCCTACCTGCTTTCAGCCTTCCAGAGACAGGTTAAGAGCCGTCCTTATCGGAAAACTAAACCACAAATCAGCTGCGCGCCAACTATTGCCATGAAAATTAAACATGCAAATTATTTCTTACGTGACTTTGGTCGATTAACAAAAATATAATTGAAAATTGTGCTTTAAAAACAAATTTCAAAGCTACATAGATTTTATTAATATTCTGATTATAAAATTTTTCAAAATTTATATAACAATTGCATAAAGTCCATTCAAATTTTAAAATAAAAACATTTTTTGTAATTGAAACATTAAGAAAGTGGAAAACAAATGCGTGAGTAGCGCCATAACTACGAAGCAGAAATATTTGTGTAGCTTCAAAACCAAGAACGAAGATTGTTGCTGCTGCAGGTAGTCGGATTCAGAAATTGAACAAGGCCAACATGAAGAGGCCAAGGCGCTTTTTTTGGCTAACAGGAGAAACTCCGCAGCTGACTCCGCAGCGGAGTTTAAGCCTACGCCTTCCTAAGCCTAAGCAAAACCTAAACACAACCTAAACTTTCTTCGCGCAGCTATTTGTTAAAGTTTAGGTTGTTTTTGCTTTGCATAGGCTTAGGAACGCATAGCTTTAAGCTTAAAAATGGTTATTTCACTCCAGGTAACTCCGCTGCGGAGTCAGCTGCGAAGTTTTCTCCGGTTAGCCCTTTTTTTTATCATCCATAACGAATTTACACCAGGGAAAGATAAAACCCAGTGGATTTTGAAAACTATTTTTTTTAATTTGTTTATAAATATTGGCGCTTGGTATGAATAGAGAGCCAGAATGTTATGTGGCGCCGGCTAGTTACGGTATAAAGTTTGAATTCTAACTGATTTTTGACTGTATTCATCCATAGGTTTTACAAAATATTTTGAAAATATATTTAGCGATTGGAAACCTAATCTTGCTGAGGTGTAATAAACAAATGACCCGGGGTTATCTAATTTTGTTTAGAAATTGAGCACGTTACATTAGACGATTTCATGCATTCATACAATTCAAGAAACGATATACAAATGAATAAAATTGAAAATATAAAAATAACGTCAAAATTCTTCTGTCTTTGACGTGGCGAATGGGGTCGGGAGTTACTCTTAAACCACCAAGATCAAAAACCCACCTTTCTCCAGCTATAAAATTTTACTTACTGACTAAAAACTCCAAAACTGGAAAACCCTGACCTGGCCCGATCCAAACCGCTATGGCCCTATCCCTTTTTCTGGTTTTCCCCCAAGTTAATACCGCTGGAACTCTCTACACTAAATTTCATCCTAAGCCCGATAATAAAGCGTATATTTTAATTATATGACATGCTAGAGCAAAACTTTGTACTGATGTTTTGAAAATCGTACGTCAACAATTTTTAAACGAAAGATTATAAAGTTTAAATTTAAATAGATGCCCGATTCCGATGGCGTCCATTAGGAGATCTCAAAATTTTCAGAACGTGATTTAAATATACGGCATAAAAATAATCTAAATCTCCTCAGTCTTAAAATTTGGCTCAAACTATATTTAAGTGTTATTAAATGTAATGAAATTGTCTACCTTAAAAAATTGATCCTATTCAAACTAGGTTAAATTTAGGTTGTTGAAATCCTGATTTGGATTAAAAGTTAGATCCTGTAGTCAACCATGGGATGCCTCCTTAATTTTTGAAAGCTCCCACCAACCGAAGCGTTTTTAACAACTTAAATGTTGTTATAATAATTCGATATAGGTTTATTTGTCTTGAGGAGTGAGCCATATTTTAATGGCTGACTCCTCAAAGTAAATTTAAATGTAATTTAAGGCGACCTTTTTTAACGTTTTTATCTGTTATATACAAATTAGCTGGCCAAACATTTGTTAAAGTAAAAGACGCCTTATATTAAATTTAAATTTCACAAGGTTTTTTGGAGTTTAGAGCTGGATATTTGATGTTATGTAGCCGTTTATACGATAGTATTCCTTAAGTATCACGACAATCAAACGGTTAAAAAGAAATAATAGTTGCGCTGCAAAAATTTTTATTTTAAAACAAAGTTCAAGGTGACTGCGTTGTTTACATTATTACCTTTTTGTGTTTTGCTTGAGTATATTAATGCATAACCTTCAGATTATTAGCTGCTTAATGCATGCAGAGATTCAATCCACGCAATCGTGAGTTTTTTTGTTTTGCTGGGGTTGTTGGGGTTCAATCCGTGCCTTCTTAAATTTTCAAATTCAATAACAACAACGAGTTTTAAAAATTCAAGCGAAAACTTTGACACTTTTTGTGTATTTTCTACACTTTTATTTGGTTTAACAGCCGCAACCATTTTTATTTGGTTTAACAGCAACAACCTCGACATGTTTTAACAACCCATAGTACGATAAAATTGAAAGATCGTATTCAATCAGTAAAATTTTTTTGTTTCTATCTTCTTTTCTTTTTGCTTTTTACTTGGTGTTATTTTTAAAGTTTTTTGTTACTTGCTACTTTTTGTTAATTTTAAAGGTTACTAGATCACTTATTGCATAAATTTAAGCAGTCAAACAAACTAAAGTATTCAGCGAAAAACACTTATTGTTTTTATTATAGGAACCAATTATACATTTTTAGTTACTGTAAGCCTTCAGAGAAAATGTTAAAAACGTAACTGATTAAAATCTTATAGAACCCTGTTACATATTATATATACGTTATGTACATATTATGTTACATATTATGTATATTACAAAAAATTCAACAGAAAAGGGAAGCGGAAAA
>JASAMX010025457.1:0-16394 GCA_030248175.1 Microlaimidae sp. YZB2_3
GAAGGGGGTGGGAGATTTGAAAAAATCTAGAGGGTGGTCAGGCGTCAGGGGTTAAAAATTCGAAAATTTGAGGGAAGGAGAGCCCCTTGAATTTTTTTCTAGGGGGTCCCCAAAATTTCGAGGCTAGGGGGTGGACCAACCCCCCCCCCCCCCCACCTTGTTCATCTATGACTGTGACGGATTTGGATTTACAGACTATTGATGAAGTGAAAGACTAATAAACGCTTTTTTCTAAGCCTTGGAGTCAATTTTAATGAGCCATTCTTTGTTGTTTTTTTACATTTTTTTGCTTTTTTAATGTTATGATGTGCGGCATTAAGTCTCAATTTGGATATTTGTTAAAAATAATGATAATGAAAATGCTATTAGCAAACTAGTGATCGAGACAATGTGATGTGTTTATTTAATTGCTAGGACTCATTCATTATGTTTATTATATATAGGTAAGGAATGAGTTAGATATACTTTATGGCACTCTTAATTCATCATGGTGGTTATCACATCTAGCCACATAATATGTATAATATAGTGATATGTAAATTGCTTGATTAATGTATTATTATATAATATATCACATTATATAATTACATAGTAAGTACCGTTCATTTTACATGTAAATTTGACTCCGTTTCAAAAAATCGAACATTACTTAATTAACAACGAGTCAGTCAAAGATAGAAATTTAATTTCTGTACGAATTTGAGATAGTGATGTTCCTACCCTCCAATATTATCATAGATGAACACGGTCAAAAAGCCAGGGGGGTGTTTACCCCGGGTAAATGAAATTTCAAAATCTAGTGGGGGTCGAACTCCCCTCCCTCTAGCTTTCTAGGGGGGTCGACTCGGGGTGGGAGATTTAAAAACCTAGAAGGGGGTCAGGTGGGGTCCAATTTTCGAAACAAAATACTTTTAAACCATTAAATATTTGGTAGTAGTTTTTTTTTATAAGATAATACTACATTTTATTGAATAAAAAGCAATATTTAGGTATAAAAATGGTGTAAAACATAAATTTGTGTTAAAAATTCACGTTTTTGCAATAAAATTTAGTATAGAAAGTACTTAAAATTTTCTCGAAAGGGGAGAGGGGGGGGTCAGATTTTAAAATCTAGAGGGGGGTCAGGGGTAAAAAATTTTAAAATTTGGAAGGAGGTGGGCCATCTGAATTTTTTTCTAGGGGGGCCCAAAATTTCGGGGCTAGAGGAGGTCGACAGCCCACCCTATCCCCCCCTTGTTCATCTATGCTGGCAATGAACAACAGCAACTGGTTAAAAAAATTAGCCATATAAATTTATTTTATTTTTTACCTATTTAGGTTCCGTGGAGAAACTAAGCCAGGGACTAAAAAGCACGAACCTCACCCCGCGACAGGGGGGTCTGACCCAGCTGCCGAAGCGACCGGACCAAGGGGGGAGAGATTGCGTTCGCCGGATAGACCTCCTCACTAATTTCTTCGAGGTCAACGTGACGGGCAACGTGTGCGTGTGGCAGTACGACGTAGACATCACGCTCCTGAAAGACGACGGAAAAACGGCCAATAAAAAGTTCAACAGGTACATTATCTCCCTAGAAACCACTGAACTTATAATTTACCATAAGAAACATAGATGAACACGGTCAAAAAGCTAAGGGGGGTGTTTACCCCGGGTAAATGAAATTTCAAAATCTAGGGGGGACCTAGGGAGGTCGAACCCCCCCCCTAGCTTTCTAGGGGGGCGACCCGGGGTGGAAGATTTTGAAAACTAGAGGGGGGTCAGGTGGGGTCCGGTGTCCAAAGCAAAACAGTTTTAAACCATAGTAACTTTAATAATTGTTCTTTTTATAGAATAATACTACATTTTATTGAATAAAAAGCGATATTTAGGTATAAAAATGGTGTAAAAACATGAATTTGTGTTAAAAATTTACGTTTTTGGAAGAAAATTTAGTATAAAAAAAGTACTTAAAATTTTCTCGAGAGGTGAGGTGAGGGGGGTCAGATTTCAAAATCTAGAGGGGGGTGAGGGGTAAAAAATTCGAAAATTTGGAAGGAGGGGGGCCCTCCCTGGATTTTTTTCTAGGGGGGGGGGGGAATTTCGAGGCTTGGAGGGAGGTGGACTCCACCCTACCCCCCTTGTTTATCTATGACTGTGACTCATTTTGTATTGTCGTGTATATAATTTAAAATAAGTCGCAGTCACGTGTATTTTATAATGACTGTAGCTCATTTTGCTGCAATGACGAGTAGTTTCACTTTGTTTTGTATTAGTAGGTATTTTATTTTAATAATTTTAAAAAAGTGTTTAATTATAAAAAAAGGCTAGGTTAAACCAAACCCAAGCCATTATGAAGGAATTTAGGAGTGGGTGAATCAACAACCTTTTTGTCTATAAGTTGGTTACAGCTTCAAATACTTATAAAACAATGTATAGATACAGACATGTGCACGGTCTGAAAATGTCCCCCCTCTCGGAAAATCAGTGGCTGTGCCCTCCCCCACCCCGTTTTATTGCTCCCCCCCTTGCTCCAAAAAATAAAAAAATACCGAAAATTCTGGCGCCATTCTTAACCTATTATGACGCCATCGTCGCCCCCGCGCCCCCCCCGGGGCCCCCCCCCCCCGGCCCCCCCCCGCGCACCGCCCCCCCAAAATTTTAGCAGTTTTTAGCCTATTTCAATGTTTTTAAGCTTTTTTTAGACCTATTTTTACTTAAATTTCGCCTTTTTTGTCCCTTTTTTTTCTTTTTGCTACTTTTTTTCTGTTTTTTTCTTCTTTTTTATTCTCTTTTTTTCTCTTTCTCCCCCTGCTTGCCTCTCGTTTTATTGCCCTCCTCCGTTTCAGTAAATTTCCCCCTGTACCCCGTTTTGGAATTCCTCCCCCCTAATACAACCCCGGGAGAAGGGGCAGTGCACAGCTCTGTAAATATAGGTAACGTTAAATTTCGATACTAATAAAAAGTTTTGTATAACTCAATCATACCATACTTTAATTAAGTCTTAACTAGACTTAACTAAAGTTTGTACAAAAATCACGTGATTGGAAAAAACTTTTAGGTAAACAATATTAGCTATATAGTCTATATAGTTTATTTTAATTCTATTATATTATATTAATCAAGCGTTACCCTATGTCAAGAAAGTGTACCAGAGGATAATTTCCGACTGTATATTAGATTTCTGGTCAAAGTTTTGCTAGAAAAGTCACAGATGCCCAACTTGTCTGTTTTTTTGGTTTTTTTTTGTTTTGTTTTTGTGTGAAAATAATGTCAGTGCGAAAAAAGCAATATTGAGTGCAACGAATTCGCAATTTTTACTGCTAGAAAACTGACAGTGCGCTAAAAATCGCTGGGCTTAAAAGCTAGTGGAAAATGGCAGATTTTTCCTAGAAGAGTCGTACGAAGTTAGCAAATTTTGATCAAAAATTTAATCTAAAGTCGGAAATTCTCTTGTGTTATATATTCTTGTCCACGTTAAACCATATTATTCTTGCAGACCTCCGAAAGGTCAAAGAAGAAACAAAAGCAGTGGTTCAGTATACTACTAAGTTAATTAATTCTACTTTTAACTTAACTATCTAGTCTATTCTATATCTAGTCTACTAACTATCTAGTTTCTTCTATAGACTTCCTAAAGGTCGAAGAAGAAACGAAAGTGGAGGTAGCGGGGCCCCATCTTGGAGCTCCTACGAATCCAACAGCAGCGGTGATGGGGGTCCGACCTCTCCAAGAAACCAAATATTGGAATCCCTGAGACCCAGATCCAAATCCGAAAGCAGGTAGGTATTGCTCAGGTCATAATTTTTTTGGGTGAATATAATATATTAGTGATGTTCCTGAAAGCTCGGGCGCGGAGCTCAGCTTTTACGAGCTCTGGAGCCAAGGAGCTCCGCCCTATTTTAATATTAGTTTTATGAATAATTAAAGAGTGATGACATATATTATTTTGTCAAATTTTTTTGTAAACTAATTTTTTAAAAACTTATTTAAAACGATAAAAATAGTCTTAAGAATCTAAGTAAAGTAATTTTAAATGTATTTTAAGCTTAAAATCGCTCATTTAAGGAGTGGATCTCCGGAGCTCTCTCCGCTTTAAATGTCCGAGCTCTGGAGCATGATTTTTTAGGGTAAGCGTAAGAACATTACACTAATATACATATGCCTTTAACGAAATAGGTAGCTAAGGAGCATAGGTGAGCAGGGTGGTTATACCCTCCCAAAAAAAATTCCGATTACTGCCGACCCTCCCCCCCCCCCTCTAAAAGTTGGTGGTACCTGTACACTCCCCCCTCCTAAAATTTGGGCGGTCCCAGTACTAAAAACACTAAAAATGGGGTATTTGAGCTATTATATCCCCAAAAAATTTTTCGAGACATCCCCTCGAATTTCGGGGGTCGGGTATACTCCCCAAATCCAGGAGGCTGCCCCCCTATGCTAAGGAGGGCTTATTCACGGAGCGCCATTTCGCTTAAGTATATGTAGTTAACTAACACCTTAAAAATGGAAGATTAGTAAAATTTATCGTTACATTTGTTTCGTATTATTGAAGAGCCAGAACCTGATTTAGTGCTCGAAATGAAGCGCTTGCTGAACCAATACCAGATAGCATTTCAGTTGGGTCGATTGTTTAGTGTTTATTAGTTATTTTCTCTGTTGCAGCATAGTCTGTACTTTTAATTTTTAAACCAAAATTTAAATCAGTTTTTGTAACCCCGCTGAGAAAATCACTTAGCTCCGCTCTCTGAGGCAACTCGGGGTTGGGATTTAGGCCTTTTAAAATAATTTTAAAAGCAGTTGTAAAGAAACCTGGATTAAAGCGTTTAGTGCAGGGGTAATAAAACCCCAACGTCTTTGGCCTACTTTTTGGAGCTTATCAAATACCGACGCAAAGAAATAGAAAATGGAAGACTGTCCCTGTAAATGTTCGAATGAAATATGAAATCCTGTGTCTACTAGTGATGTTCCCCGGAGCTCCGGAGCGGAGCTCCGCTTTTAGGAGTTCCAAAGCAACCCACGGAGCTCTGGAGCTCCGTCCTATTTTAATACTAAATTTATGAAAAATTAAAGAGTGATGGCATTGATTATTTTGTCAAATTTTTTTGTAAATTAAATTTTTTGCAAAACTTATTTAAATCAATAAAAATACTCCTACATATACAAATGGAGTAGTAGTTTAAGTTTAAATAAGCCTCAAATCGCTCATTGAAGGGGCGGAGCTCCAGAGCTCCCTTCGCTTTAAATGTTCGGAGCTCCGGAGCATGATATTAGAGGGTAGGAACATCACTAGTAGTGTCGACCAACAAGAGACAGAGCTTATTATTATTATTAATAAGCTCTGTCACAAGTGTCAGAGTCTTAACCATAGGGGTGAAACATTTTCGCCCCTCCTGGCTTGTCTTAGCGCCTGCCCTTTGCATAATCTGCATAGGGAAGATAAGTTTCAGGTTATTCAACAACAACAGTGACAGAGCTTCGACACTGGACTCTATTTTTCTTTGTGCGAAACACCTTTGCTTTGCTCTAATTTGCGCTAAACGCCATATTTATTAAAGATAATCCCGCCTTTTTTCGAGCTGTCAAAAAAATTTGTAAATCTTAATTTTTGAAAACGTTTAATAAATGTAATTATTAAAATCCAGTTCAAGTTGATTAAAATAATCTTTAAACATAATAAAAGGTTAGATAAGCTTGGGTATAAGCTTGGGTTACTTATTTAATTAAAAAAACGGAGTTCCGGAGCCCATTGTGCTTTTAATTATTTAAAAGTTTTGGGGCAAGAACATTTACTAGTAGGAAGAATATATAATACAAGAGAATGTCCGATTGTACACTAATTTTTTGACCAAATTATTTCTAGAAAAGTCCATTTGCGCAACTTTGCAATTTTTTAGCAAAAATCCGTCGTTTTTTTTAGTTTTATTACGCAGCACTTTTTAACGCAGTGTTAGTTTCCTTGCAGTAAAAATAGCTACATTTGCAGTCTATGCTACTTTTTTTGCACTGCGATTATTTTCGCACAACAAGAAAAGTTATGCATTATGCGACTTTTTTGGCAAAATTTTGATCAAAAATTTGTGTACAGTCGGACATATTTTGGTGTTATATATTCTTAATAGTAGTAAGTTTATGCTGTAGCGCTGTTTTTTCGGGGTTTTTTTATTGTGAAAAAAGAAGCGAATCCTTTTCGCAAACAGAGAGGGACATAAGATTAGCTCAACTATTATCGCTGACACTCGAATAGTTTGATTTGTTTTTATTATCTAACTCTACGCAGCGGCAGTCGGATAAATTTCGCCAATGCTTTTCTTCCCCCAAGATTTATAACGTAGGCTGACGAGACACGAAAAAAATTAATTTTAAATTTTATATATTTAGTTTTTAAAGTTTTGCTTTTCTTCCCTACCCGACAGATTTATATAATTATATATTTAAGAAAGGGTATATTTAAGAAAGGGTATCCCTAAATAAATCGAGTTTGTTCTATAAGTAGAAACTTTGCAGCAAAGAAGCTTGGGTTGCCGAATAGTTAAGTTTTAAATTTAGTTCAATTTCGACTAGTAGGTAATAAATGAATTTTTTAAATGAATAAATAAACCACCAGTTTTTTCGAAACAAAGAAGTTAACTAAGCTGTGGGTTGTTTTTTTTTCTTAATTCGACTGTGTGTTTTATATTTATAATCAACAGATAATTTCAAACCAGAAACCAATAATATTAATTCCTGAAAACGACTAAAATAAACTATTTTAGTTTTCTAAACCTGGAAAAATAAAAAATTCAGGAGTGGTGGATTTAAAAAAAATACCCAACTCAAACAGCTAGTACTCGACTTCTTAACATAATTCTTTTTTTTTCTTAAAAACTAGTCGCAATTATTAATTAATGTTTGGAATTCAACGAAATTTAGAATAAAAGGTATCAGCTACCCAAACTTACTATTTACAAAATATTATTTTAAAACTCGTCTGTTTTTGTATGGCTAACTGCAAACTAATCAGATGTTTTGGTCGGGTCCGCTGGGGGGGGCATAGATGTTTTTGGTCGGGTCCGCTAGGGGGGGTCCACCCGCGGTTGGAAGGCTAAAATTTTTCAGGGGGGTCCAGGGTCCAATTTTTTAACAAAATTTTTTTAACTCAATAATTTAAGTGTTTTTAGGTCTAATATTGAATTTTATGTACTAAAACCGCATATTTAGGCCTAAAAAGTGTATTTAAACATTGTTTTTAACTAAAAAACCGTGTTTTTGACAGTAAATAAAAAATATACTTCCAAATTGGTCGGGAGGAGGGGGGAAAGAGTGGGGTCAGCCTCGCTAGGGGGGTCAGGCCGGACCGCTCTCAAGCTTTGGGGGGTAGGGGGGCCCCTGGATTTTTTCTATGAGGGGGTCCAAAATTTTGGCTCTAGGGGGGTGCACCTCTCTTCTCTGCCCTTCTCCAAAAACATCTATGAAACTAATTTCTTGTTTTTTTTTAATAAGGATTAGTGATGTTAATAACCTAACCTTCAATATTTAGGTCTTTTTTTAAATTTATTTCTTTTCTGTTATTTTTAATAAGTTTACAAAAAATTAATTTACAAAAAGATTTGATAAAATAATTTATGGCATTACTTCTTAATTATTCGTGAAATTAGCACCTAAGTAGGGCGGGGTCCGGAGTTCCGAGGGTTGCTATTGCTCCGGAACTCATAAAAGGGAAGCTCCGCTCCGGAGCTCCGGGAAACATTCGGTAATAAAATCTCTACCTTTTTTGTTTCAAGAAGTTAACGCCAAAACCCAATCCGAATGCGATGCGAACGTGCACTTGAATTGTGTTATTTTCGACTAAAAAAGAAAACTTAATTAAACGAAATTTAATTGCCAGCCACCCCACCAGTGTCGCTGACGGTTGTGAAACAAGGCTAAAAAAAATTAAATTTCGGTTTAGAAGCGGGGATTCGAGGTGAAAAATTCCACAAATTAATAAGTGTATATCGTCATTACTCTGACACAATGAGTCGGAAGCGTCATAAGATGGTCATAAATGGACTCTTTTTAGAACTTAACACACAAACAATATAAAAGAAATGAGTCAGAGTCGCGTTGATTTTATACTGATTGTGACTCTTTGTGTCAGAGTAACGATGATATCGTCGTCACTAAATAAAATGAGCCACCGTCATTATAAAATACACGTGAATGTGACTCATTTTGTAGTTAATAAATTTCTGCTTTAAATTTAAAATGAGTCACAGTCGCATACATTTTATACGAATTGTGGCTTATTTTGCCGTAATGGCGGCATTTAAATTTGCTAAAGGAAGCGGTGTGCTTCTCTTTCCCAGTAGTGATTATGTCGAAACCATCTGTTTCTGGGCAAACATTCAACGCATTTCTTCGTTGGGCAATAATATTATAAAAAGCCAGATGCGTTATGTGGTTAGTTTTTTTTAAAAAAATAAGCTGGATATTTTATTTTTTATCCATAGCTAAGCATTGATTTACTTATTTTTTACTTTATAAATTTTACAATAAAAGTATTTAAAATTGTGACTTTTAGTCGTATTTGCCGCAAAATATTTAATTTTTTTTTTAAATTTTCTTTGACCTTCTAACAAAGCTCTTTTACAATAAACTTATAATCGATTTTTTGTGTTTTTTTTAATTCGGTAGTGTGCTGTGCTGAAGCGCTTTTGGTTAAAAACAAGCTTTCAGTCAGTCTATTTCAGTACTTTAAGTTAAATAATCGAAGCTTTTAGCTGTACTTTTGATGTTTGTTTGAATTCGTTTTGAATATTTTCCGCGAAAAACCACCGCATATGTTTTGTTCTGATATAAAGAAGGTTATTTTACGGCTTTCTTTAAAAACAAAACGCGCTTTATCAAGTTTTAAATCAAAGCTATTCAGACGTTAGATTTCGCGGAGAAAAAACAATTGGACCATTTTATTAGATTTTTACGATAGTTCTATCCCTAATAAAATTTGATAAAAATCTAAAAGTTTTTTGTTGCTTTTATCGACCAATAAATTTGCTTTATCACAGAAGCTGTTGGTTTTTATTTCTTCAAATCACAAGTGTTATGGAATTATTTAAAATGCTCTTTGTGAATAAGTTTATAGAGAATTATAAATGTTTTTTGATTTACGGTTTACATACATTTTAAATTTTGATATTTATACAAAAAAAATTGTATTTTTTTAAATTTTATCCGAGTTATAAAATTTTTGCGGAGGTTTTGCAGATGTTCAAAGCAAGTTAAATTGTGATATGGGTTAAAAAATTTAAGACAAAAAAAAACGGTCGGAAAGCTAGCTAAAAAACTAGAAGACCTACCTCCTCGTCTAGTAAAAATCTGGGGGGAGCATATAGGTGGGCAGGGAGGTTATATCCCAAAAAAAATCTCGATTATAGCCGAACCCACCCCCCTAAAATTTGGGGGTACCCCGGACACCCCCCCCTAAAATTTGGTGGGTCTCAGTACTAAAAACGCTAAAAATAGGGTGTTTGAGGTTTACCCCCAAAAAAAATTTTGGGACACCCCCCTAAATTTCGGGAGTCTGATCCCCTCCCCAAAATCCGGGAGGCTGCCCACCTATGTACATAGTGTAGTGAAAAAATCGGGGGAGGGGGTTTCTGTGGCGGGTTTTGGACAAACCCAGGAGGTAAACTTGAACCTCCATCTCTATTTAGGCTTTCATTGTAACATATTTTGTCGTAGCAACGAAGGCGTGCAGATTTTTAAAGAGGTTAATACTATAAAATATTTAAAAATGTTACTTTTTGTGATGTGAAAGCTGTTGTTTTTATCAGCTTTTTAACCAGCAGACCTGTGCACGGTCTGAAAATGCCCCCCCCCCCGTTTTATTGAAGGATTTGCCCCCCCCCCCCCGTTTTATTGCCCCCCCCCCCCGCCAAAAAATGATAAAGTACCCTTAAAATATTACGCCATTTTTGACCTATGATGCAGCGATCATCGCGAATTTTTTGCATTTTTTAGCCTATATTAATGTATTTTAAGCCATTTTAGACCTATTTTTACCTTATTTCCGCTTTTTTTGTCCCTTTTTTCCCTTTTCCCATTCTTTTTTTTCTTTTTTTTATCTAGTTTTTTTCTTTTTTTCTTCCCTGCTTCCCCCCCCCCCCCGTTTTATTGCCCCCCCCCCCCGTTTCAAAAAAGTTGCCCCCCCGTGCCCCCCCCCCCATTTTGGAATTCCCCCCCCCCCCCCCCGTTTTAACCCCGGGGGGGGGGGCAGTGCACATGTCTGAACCAGTGATGTCACATTGAAATATTTCACAGAAAAGCAAACATATTATTACGTATTGACCTTGGATCATTCTTAATAATATAGAAATATCAGAGTAAATGGTAATTTTATGGATAATTTGACTTTTGTTTCGTTGTACCGGCACTATTTTTTTTGTTCCGTAGCTATACCATTATACGATTATAAATAGAACATTTTATAGGTCTAAAAAGAACAAGATCATTCTTCAAGAACGGCTTCCTATGCAAAGCATACCTTCCGTCGAAGAAGATATGCATCCCTCTTCCTCAGCTCGTAAGTTTACGTATCGTGGTTATTCCGACACAAAGAGTCACAATTGGTATAAAATCAACGTGACTCTGACTTATTTTGTTTAATTTATTTGCGTGTTAAGAGATAAAAAAAGTCAGAGTTACGAGTATTTTATGACGCTTTTGACTCATTTTGTCATAGTGACGACGGTGTGTTTTAACTTTTAAATGGGAGTCATTTATCATAGTGTCCAATTTTTACAGTTGTTGTTTATATGCTGGATTAGTTGGGTTCTATCCAGTTTATATATACATATGCTTTAATTTTATTTGCTTCAAGCGCAGTTCGCTGCTCTATTTCTCCGCGCTAACTATTACTGGTTTTTTGTTGTTTTTTTTTGTAACAAAACTAGCATTTTTGCTGTAGTTTTTTTTACACTTTTTGTGGTATATAATTTATATAGATATGTAAATATTTTAATTTTTGGTCGGAATAGTCAATAATAAAATAATATCTATTTCTGTGAGAATGTTTTGTGTTTTTAAAATATATAATTTTTACACTTGCTAGAAATAATTAAAATAAAATAATTAAATAATTGTTTTTTCTAAATTTTTTTTGAACATGTGATCTTTCTTGCAATTTTTATGCCAGTTTTTTGTATTTAATTCAATTTTTTTAATGTCTCCCCGATCATGGTTATTTGACCTACGGGAAGGCAATGTCAAAACCAATAAGAAGTACGGTTGTAATTTTTTTAAGCAAAATGGTGATCAAAAATGGAGAAAAAAAGTCTCCTATAACTGTGTATTTGAGTGTATTTTAAAATAAGCTCAAAATGGTTTTGAATTAAATTTCTTATTTTGAGGTTTAATCATTGGATAATAGAACGTTATCAAACGAGATTTTGATAATGTGCTTGCTAGGCATAGATGGATAAGAAGGATATTGGTTGCACTCAGCAGCGCGAAATCATCGTTATTACGGCAAAATGAGCCAGAGTTCGTATAAAATATGTGTGCCTGTGACTCATTTTAAATTTTAAACAGGACCGCATTAACTACAGAATAAGTCACAGTCCCGTGTATTTTATAATGACAATGACTCATTTTGCCGTAGTAACGACGAAATGTTTTTGATCGCGTCGTTGGTCAAAAAATACCCCATCTATTCTATTTTTAGTATTTATACACTAAAAATAGCAAAACTGGGGTAAAAAAACCTTTTTCTTAGGAAACAAATCTAATAGGGCTCGGGATTTCATTTTTTTTTTAATTTGTACAAAATTCGAGGGGGTAAATCAGACCTGTGCACTCCCCCCCCCCGTGGTTTAAACGGGGGGGGGGCAATTTCAAAATGGGGGGCACGGGGGGGGCAACTTTTTTGAAACGGGGGGGCAATAAAACGGGGGGAGAAAGCAGGGGGGAAAGAACAAAAAAAGAGAAAAAAAGGAGAAAAAAGAGGGAAAAAAAAAGGACAAAAAAGCAAAAAATAAGGTAAAAATAGGTCTGAAATGCCTTAAAATACATTGAAATAGGCTAAAAACTGCAAAAAAATTGCGATGATGGCGTCATCATAGGTCAAAAATGGCTTCATAATTTTAGGGTACTTTTTCATTTTTTGGCGGGGGGGCGAATTCTCCAATAAAACGGGGTTGTATTTCCAGACCGTGCACAGGTCTGCTAAAAATAGCAAAACTGGGGTAAAAAAAACCTTTCTCTTAGGAAACAAATCTAATAGGGCTCTGGATTTTATTTTTTTTTTTTTAAATTTGTACAAAATTCGAGGGGGTAAACCAACTCGCCCCACACTAGTTCCCACAACTCCCTTATGCCCACCTATTGTACTAGGTCAGAGTCAGATATTATCAATCGTTCTTTGAATTTTGCTACATAGGAAATAAATTTGTTAAACATTTTCTTCTCATCCAAGTTATTCAACTTTTTGTAGTGTATTAATCAATTTTCGTCTCATATTATCCAATTTTTGTATGTTGTAGTTTTTTTAACTTTTTTTTTCAGAAACGCACACCAGGGCCATGAGTCATCAAAAGCGGGACAGTCCTGGACCCCTGTTTGTGGATACAAGTTTGGCAAATAGAGTCACAGAGAGCGAAAAATCCCGACGCAGCCCGGTGCCCAAAGCCGTTAAAGATTTCTTCCGCGGAGGCTATAAAAAAACGACGGAATCAAATATTAAAGTAAAAACAATATACAAATGATTCCCGTTGTGATGATGTTTTCAAAATACGACGCTTATAAAATGCTAGTTATAATTAATGTCAGCGGGTGATGGTGCAAGGTAGCATGTCAGTCGAAGAAATATCGAGGCTTTACAGGCCGAATCCTGTTTCGCCCATTTTTTAATTAAATAGCTACAGAATAGCTATTTTTCACATTCTTTGTGACAAAAACTTGATTTTTTCGGTCTCGTGTTTTTGAACTTCTCGTTTTTTCCGCAAAGGCTCTAAAAAACGACGGAATAAAAAAGTTATATATATATATATATATATATATATATATATATATATATATATATATATATATATATATATATATATATATATATATATATATAAGAGTTAAGTCGATGCTTTAAATTAAGCAAGTATGATGTGAGTAAGAACCAAATATATCTGAGTTCCCATATATTCAAAGCATAGGTGGGCAGGGGGGTTGGGGGAGTTATACCCTCCAAAAAAATCTCGATTATAGCCGACACCCCCCCCCCCCCTAAAATTTGGGGGTACCTCGAACGGACACCTCCCCTAAAATTTGGGGGGTCCAAGTACTAAAAACGCTAAAAATGGGGTATTTGATGTATACCCCAAAAAAAATTTTTGGGTACCTCCCCCCCTCCAAAAAAAAGCCGGGAGGCTGCCCACCTATGATTCGAAGCGTTATTCTTTGCTTAGCTAAAATTATATCGCGTTTAACAAAAATTCAAAGGTGGAAAGCTCATTCTACTAGTTTGATTACAATAATAGTCTTATTTCATTCAAACCTGTGCGTTCATTCATTCAAACCTACCCCCCGGGGTTTTATTGGGGGGCAATTTTTAAATGGGGGGAGGCATGGGGGGCAATTTTTTTTAAACATGGAGGGGGCAATAAAACGGGGGCAAGCAGAGAAGAAAGGAAAAAAAGAGAAAAAAAGAAAAGAAAAAGAGAAAAAAAAGGGACAAAAAAGGGGAATTTTAAGTAAAAATAGGTCTAAAATAGTCTAAAAGCATTGAAATAGGCTAAAAACTGCAAAAAATTGGCGATGATGGCGTCGTAATAGGTCAAAAATGGCGTTATAATTTTTAGGTACTTTTTCATTTTTGGGCGGGGGTGGGGCAAATCCTCCAATAAATCTGGGAGGGGGGACATTTCCACACCGTGCACAGGTCTTTTACATTTAAAATTTAATCACTCGTTGCGCTGCATACTTCATTAAAAACGCAGATTTTTTATTTGATAATAGTGTTTGTTTGTTTGTTTATATTTTGCTAATCGGTGTTAAAATTGCTGTCTCGCTCCAGTTCTCCCTTGTTATTCTTTGTCGCGTCTCCAGGAAACAGGGAATAGCATTATTTAATTGTTAAATTGAGCTTGTGTCGGAATCAGCGCTATAATAGTGAAATCTGCACAAGACGGGGGGCGAACCATTAGCAGCTAATAGCTTATCGACCAAATCACCATAACATTCAATGCCATTCGCATCTTACGTTGAATATGAAAGCGGAATCTCAGCCATTCTCGTCGTGTCCTTAATGGTAAACACGTGAGACCCAGCGTTTGTTAAGCGAAGTATTGCCCCGTTTTTCCACGGTTACATAATTAAATTAATTAAATAAATTTAATAAATTTAATTCAAAAACTATGAGCCAGCGGTTCGCTAGTGATGACCTAGCTGGTATTAGTTGATTGCAAAATCAAAAAAAAGTTTTTTTTTTAAATTGCTGTTTTTTTAAGCACGCCAAAGACAATGAAAGTCTGCGTTTTGTTAGTTTAATTTACCTTTTGCTAAAGAGTAGAATAAAAAAGTTTTAAACACAGATAAAATAATGATTAAAATATTCGTTCACTGTTTAATAATATATCAAATATCACCAATATTAGTGATATATTATTATCTATCTTTATTATTTTATTACACTAAATACTTATTTAGAATCCAAGAAGAGTGATTCTGTCTTTTAAATCCGAATATAGATTCTTTAAGTTGTGAAATTTTTAACTAGTCGCAAAAAGCTAAAAATGCCTGAAACAATACAAAAAAATTGTTTACACTATACCACCTTGCAATTGTATATAAGCGATGGTTAAAATTTTGAAATCGGTAAAAATGGCTTTTTCGGTAAGTTTGTTTTAGTTTAATCCGTATTCTTTTTGCCATGAACTCCATTAAATTATTCTTGCTCAAGCTTCTAATTTTCGTGCAAATTATAAATAAACGACAGTGTCGTTTAAAATTAAAAATTAAAATTCGTTTTAAAATTATAAAAAAAATTGAATGCAGTAAGGGTAATAATCAATATTGATAAATCACTTACATTTTTAATATCCGTCCATGCTGATCATTTTTGCATTAAATTTAAATATTTATTTTTATACAGCACAGTGTGACGTGACCTTTCTACTTACGAAGAAAGTGCAACATAAATCAAAACTTTTTAGACTCTTGTCATTTTTAATTGAATACAAAACGTTAACTTTACGCACCTGTGATTTGTAAAAAAATATTTAACATAATTTTTTATCAATGTTCTTGATTATAAACCATTATTTTAATAAATTTATTTTTCAAATAATGAAGTTATTTCAAAAAGAAACTGAAATATAATAAAATCAAAATTACATAACTTTATTACAAAATAATATATTTTCAAATACTTGCTTAATTTCAACTCTTTATCAACTTTTACATGTGTTTTGTAGTGATGTTCCTACAATCCAGTATAATCGCTATTGGGGGTAAGGGTAAGGTTTTCACAAAAAATTAACAAAATCGAAGACAACAAGTTTGACTCCGCACTGCACCTTTAACAGAAACATCGCTAGTGTTTTGTAATTCCTCTTGTCTGTCAGAATATTCCCGAACATTGTATGTATATCTAAACCGTGAAATATAACTTAAAATAAAAATACAATGTATTAAATCAATTAATATTTTTTTCGTTACATAGGTAATGAGGTTTTTTTGTTTTAATGTTGTGGAATTTAGGGGATTTTTTTGTTTTTTTATTTTAATGAATTAAGTTGGTTGGTATTGATTATTGTTTTTATTTTATAATTCATTATTCGTTCGTTTTAAGATTAACTTATTGCAATTACAAAACACAATTCCGCATGAGTGTGTATAGTATTTATGTAACAGTATTTGGATGTGTGTGACAAGGGAGGAGTGTTGACAATCTGCAGAGGGAATCTGGTTTTTTTTATAATATTATCGCGTTACCCCCTCTCTTGGCTTGCGCATTTTAAAGTTGCGTTCAATTTTTAAATAGCGAAGATTAATTTTCCTAAAAAGTCACGTGTATTTCTGGGTTTATTATTTCTAACGTTTAAAATTCTCTACCGCAGTGGTGTTGTTTTTTGTGTATTTTAAAGTTTTCCTCGCTGTCTTTTCCATTACTTTTTCTATGCAAAAGCACCAAAATATTGTTTTATAACGAACGTTTAAACAAAGCTGCTGTCTGTGTATAAATTTTTTTAGAATATATATACTACTTTGTTTTTTACGTCATATTTATTTAATATCGACTTTTTTTTCGTAAGTTATAAACATTTCTCAAAGTGAAACTAATTTGAACAAAACATTTTAATTTGGGATGATTACAGTTGTACCAGACACATTTATGGTAAGCTCAATGATAATTTTTCCACGTTCCCTATCCTTTTCTTTCTGCGGTGTGCTGTTAACGGTTGGTTGCTTGTTA
>JASAMX010025458.1:0-17323 GCA_030248175.1 Microlaimidae sp. YZB2_3
GTACTTCGTTCAGTTACGTATTGCTAATGCATTCTAAAACCATAAACTAATTAATATAAAAAATTTTCCCGCTACGCGAGAAGGTCAGATTTATATAGAATAAAACTAATATTATCAGTGTATTTTTGTTTTAATAACTTTATCCACTCATGCGCAAAATTTAAAGGCATCAGGCAATAGATAGTTTTCTTATACCATTTTATCGCCAGGTTAATTTATAAGAAAAAACAAAAGTAAAATGTATGTTACCGCCATTACCGAGAGATGATTTTTAGGTAGTTATTTCCGGCGACTGGAAGGAGACTTCCCACCCAAACCCCCCAGCTGACGCTGGGCGAAATTTTGAAATCTAGAGAGGGGTCAGGTGGGGTCCGGTGTCCAAAGCAAAACAGTTTTAAACCATAATAACTTTAATAATTGTTCTTTTTATAGGATAATACTACATTTTTTTGAATAAAAAGTGATATTCTGGTATAAAAAGGGTGTAAAAGCATGAATATGTGATGAAAATTCACGTTTTTGTAAGAAAATTTAGCATAAAAAGTACCTAAAAATTTCCGGAGGGGGGGGGGGTCAGATTTCAAATTCTAGAGGGTTGTCAGGGGTAAAAAATTCGGAAATTTGCCCCCCCCCCTAGATTTTTGTCTAGGGGGGGTCCCAAAAATTTGAGGCTAGAGGGGGGTGGACCCCACCCGGCCCCCCCGTTTTCATCTATGTACGCAGCGCAAGCAGCGTCGCTTCGCGCTGCTTCTGTGACACATTTTTCACCTGTGACCACCCCCTTCGAAATGAAATCCTGGCTACGTCAATGTTATTATGTATGATAATGATATATTTTTATTTGTTATTCATAAAAATGTTTAAGAGTACCCTTCTACCTTATAGTACCAATTTAAGGCTTTTGGGCTGCTGAAGTGAAGTTCTTTGCGTTTTTCTGGGTCTCCGTCTAATCTTCTGCCAATCATATATATAAAAGAAAACAGCGTTCCCAATCCACAAGCTACTACAAGGCCGGTGTTACTTTTTAACAGTCCTGGTTTTCTTGGTCTTGACAAAACCATTAAAAATTTAAGATCTACTGACCCTAATATATTTTAGTTTACAAAACCTATAAAACAGTAGTAAATTGCAACCAGCAAAATTTGTTTTTTAATTATAAAGTTAAGCTTTCCAATAAACATGTCAGGGAAGTTACTTTAGGCAAGGCACCCTGCGAGAGCGGGACATTTCGCTCCCAGGACAATTGGCTCTTTTGACAATTCGCTACTTCCAGCACACCTTTTATAAACGCCATTTTTATAACACCCAGAGTTTTGTCCAGGAGAGGCCCCCAAAATTTTAAGTCCAGAGTGAAAGGGTTGGGGGTGGACCGTGGACTCCCTCCACCCACCCTTCCTCTCCTTTTTTCATGTATGGTTCTTTATACATTGATGTTATTTTTATAATAAAAATGTATTATTCAACGTTATTGCCCCTTTTCAAAAAGCAGATCTGTGCATTGCCCCCTTCCCCGGTAGTTTTATTGCGGAAGGGGCATGTAATTCCAAAATGGTAGGGGACACGGGGTAGGGCACTTTTTTTGAGAGGTGGGGCACTTTTTTTGAAATGGGGGGAGGGGGCAATAAAGCGAGGAAAACAGGGGATAAAAAAAAGAAAAAGAAAAAAAGGACAAAAAAGCAAAATTTAAGTAAAAATGGGTCTGAAATGATTTAAAATGCATTAAACTGGACTAAAAACTTTGTGAAAATGGTGTTATTATAGGTCAACAATGGCGCCATGGGCGTAGCCAGGGGGTCTAGTTTAGCTAGACCCCCCTTTTTGGTCGGCAAAAGGAAAAATTCAGGGTTAAACCCCTCCTTTGGGACACCAAGGATAAAAATTTTTGGATCTAGAGCTCTAAAAGGGCCAATTTTTAAAATTCGTGCTTTGCTCTGCTCAGCGCTCGATTAGTTATATCAAGAATATATAAAACAAGAGAATGTCCGACTGTACACTAAATTTTTGACCAAAATTTTGCGAGAAAAGTCGCACTTTAGAATTTATGTGCGAGTTTTCTCGCAAAAAACCGCCATTTTCTGCAAGTTTTCCCGCGCTGCGATTTTTTACACAGTGTTAGTTTTCTTGCAGTGGGGACTGCAACTTCTTTCGCACTCTATGCTGCTTTATTCGCACTGCGATTATTTTCGCACTGCGAGTCGGGCTGCACAACAAAAAAAAAATAAAAACAAAGCGGAGCAAAAATTTTGTGTTTAAATGAGTAAAAGTCGTTTTTTTACCTTAAGATGTTAAAACTTTTTAGTTTTAATAAAATAAAGTAACTTTCCAACGTTTTAAAATTAAATAAAACAAGTTTCAAAGTGTTTTACTCCATTGAAAATGACTACCAGCGTCTGTATTTTTTTTGTTGCGCGGCCAGACTCGCAGTGCGAATAAAGCAGCATAGAGTGCGAAAGAAGTCGCAGTCCCCACTGCGAGAAAACTAACACTGTGTTAAAAATCGCAGCGCGGAAAACTAGCAGAAAATGGCGGATTTTTGCGAGAAAAGTCGCACACGAATTCAAAAGTGCAACTTTTCTTGCAAAATTTTGGTCAAAAATTTAGTGCACAGTCAGACATTCTCTTGTGTTATATATTCTTGGTTATATAGTCTCAACTTCCAAATTTGTGTTAGTTTTTACTCTTGGTTTGAGCACGCTGGACCCACCCCATTTTTAATGTTTTAATTGGTCTTCACTTTCAAATTTGTGTTACTTTGTTTTGTAATCTTGATACGACCACGCACAATGGACACCCCTCTTTAGATTGTTATATAGTGGGATTAAAAAAGGTTAGAAGTAGTAATTTTAAAAACATTTTCTCGCACTTTGCATTGCTCAGCTGCAATTCAATGTATCTTTTTTTTAGTTTTTTTCAGTTGTTAAATTTTGGAAATTGAAATTTTTAAGGTATCAAATTGTTTATAAAAATTTTTTTTGTTTTTATAGACTTATGTTTATTTAATCATAGGAAAATAATTAAGTATGTGACAGAAAGAAGGTAATAAACACTCCGCGCCATAGGTCACCGAAGGGGGGGTGGTAGGGGGGTCACCCCCCCCCCTACGGCCTCTGAGACCTACCCCCCCCCTAAGGCCCATTTTTGACCCCTCCCCCCCCATCGACCACTTGAACCCCTGACCCCCCCCCTAAGGCCCATTTTTGACCACCCCCCCCCCCCCACCAGACAATCCCAAAAAATGCTTAAAAAATGGTCAAATTTCGTCAAAAAATTGTCAATTTTGGTCAAAAAAATGGTAAAACCCCCAAGCACCCCCGGGTACTTTTTTTCAAAAAAACACCCGGGGTGTGACCACCCCCCCCTGGAGGTCAAAAACCTCCACACCCCGGGGTGTGGACCCCCCCCCTGAGCCGTCGAAGGTCGGTGACCTATGCTCCGCGCGAAGCGCAAAATTTTTTTAGAGTTTTGATAATGTTTATGATTTGGACCCTCAGACCCCACCCTTTTGAAATTTTGTTCAGGGTTGGAGCCATACATGGGCAAATTTGTCCGGAGTGGGGGGTTAAACCCCAAATTAGGGGGGTTAATAAAATTTAAAAAACGCAAAAAACCCATATCGTTTTTTTGATTTTAATGAACAAAAGGTAAAAAACGCTAATTTTAGGTCAAAAAGCCTTTTTATTGCAATTTTGAGCTTTTTACTATTAAAACATTCATTTTGACCTCAAAACTTAAGTTTGGAGGCAGTTAGAAGTCATTTCAAAGACATTTTTTTCTTCATTTTTCCAAAATTAGGAGGGGGTTAACCATAGGTGAGCACGGTCGGGGAAGCTAGGGGGTGGTTACCCGGGGTAAATCAAATTTTGAATTCTAGGAGGGGGTCCGGACCATAGGTGGGCGGGGGGGGGGTGGGGGGGTTATCCCCCCCCAAAGGTTCGGAATTTGCTGACCCCCCCCCCCTAAATTTGGGGTACCCGGGGACACCCCCCCCCAAATTCGCCTCCCGGAGAAAAATTTTTAAGTGTTATAAAACGACTAAAAAAAATTTTCCGCGCTTCGCGCGGAGAGTTAATTGTTAATTGATAAATTTATCTTAGTTTTTCGATTACAAATCGATTATCCCGTTCAGTAGTTAAAGTATATACAGTTTAATAAAACTACTATAAATACTATTATTCTTTAATTTACGTTTTAAACGCATGTTTTAAATGTGTAGGTATAAGAAACCTTTAATTTTGTAATAAGTATCATCTGGAATTAAAATTTCAAGTGTATTTTAGCGCCTTAAATTAAAAATTTTCTCCCCCGGGGGGGCATTCTGACCCCCGAACCCCCCTGACAAGGGGCTCCGCCCCTTGACCCCGCTGGGGGGCTGACCCCCAGACCCCCCATATCTGGGGGGCTGCCACCCCCAGACCCCCCTTCAGGGTTAGTAGGGCCCCCAGACCGCCCCCCCCAAATGAAATCCTGGGCACGCCACTGCAAAAGGGGGGTCTGTCTAACCCCAAAGTTTTCCCTCCGCCGACCTAAAAGAGGTGTCTACTGTCTAGACGCCCCCCTGGCTACGCCCATGTATGTATATAATCTTTAATTAAATATAAGATTATGGATTAAAAAGTTTGTGATACTTGAGTTCATAATCAAGACAATAATATTATTATTCTATTATTACGTAATTATTAAAAAAAACTATGATTTCTAATCTAATTATAAGAATATATAAACACATTATTAATAAAAGAATTAAAAAATAAAATTTGTAAGTTGCTAGCAATAAGGTCTTATTTCAATTTTACACAGTTTTAAAGCATTTATAAGCTTGTTTTACGTTTTTTACGCGTTTTAAGCCCATTTTAAGGCAGCGCGGAAATATTGGGTACACCCCCCTCAAAATTTGGGTCTTGCCGGACACCCCCCCTAAAATTTGACCCTCCCCCCCTATACCCCCCCCCCAAAAATACCAGAGGCTGCCCACCTATCCCCCCCCCCCCCCGGTCCGGACCCCCCCCTAGCTTTTTAGGGGGGGGTCGACCTGGGGTGCAAAATTTCAAAATCTAGAGGGGGGTCAGGTGGGGTCCAGTGTCCAAAGCAAAACAGTTTTAAACCATAATAACTTTAATAATTGTTGTTTTTATAGGATAATACTACATTTTATTGAATAAAAAGCCATATTCATGTATAAAAAGGGTGTAGAAGCATGAATATGTAATGAAAATTCACGTTTTTGGAAGAAAATATAGTGTAAAAAAGGTACCTAAAATTTTCCCGAGGGGGGGGGTCAGATTTCAAAATCTAGAGGGGGGTCAGGGGTAAAAAATTCGGAAATTTGGGGGGAGGGGGGGCCCTAGATTTTCGTCTAGGGGGGCCCCTAAAATTTCGAGGCTAGGGGGGGGGGTGGGGTGGACCCCACTCTTTCCTCCCCCCTTCTCACCTATGCCCCCCCGTTTTATTGCCTCCCCCCCGCCAAAAAATGAGAAAGTACCCTAAAGTTATGACGCCATTTTCGACCTATGATGACGCCATCATCGCGAATGTTTTGCAGTTTTTAGCCTATTTCAATGTATTTTAAGCCATTTTAGACCTATTTTTACCTTATTTTCTTTTTTTTTTGTCCCTTTTTTCCCTTTTTCCTTTTTTCTCTTTTTTTTTCTTTCCCCCTTCTTGCCCCCTCCGTTTTCTTTTCCCCCTTCATTTCATAAAAGTTGCCCCCCGTGCCCCCCATTTTGGAATTGCCCCTCCCCCCCCCTTTTAACCCCCGGGGGGGGGGCAGTGCACAGGTCTGATTTAACTGATTAGTTACTACTAAATAAACTAAAAGGTTAACATTCATACAGAAGTATTAGGTTATAAAGGGTAATAAGTTTTCAATAAATCAATTTTTGTTTGAAATTCTTTTTATTTCATTATTTCATTACTATTTATTAAATATTAAGTATTGTATTGCAAACAATTCGTCCGATCGGGTGCATTGGTTTGTAATTATCTAGTGATGTGCTCCGGAGCTTAAAACTCCGAAGATCCGGAGCGGAGGTTCGCTTTTAGCTCTGGAGCAACCCCGAGCTCCGGAGCTCCGCCTTATTTTTTCCGCCCTAAGTTTATTTAGTAGTCACTAATCAGCTAATTATTATTTTTCCAGCTCTATTATAAAAATATTTAATGGCACAAAAGATTTAAAGAATGTTGCATTTTAAATGACTATAGTATAACTTTTCGTTAATTATTGTCTATAGTAAACATAATACTACCAAAAATATATAATATACCGAAAAATGTGCAACTCCTATATAAAAAAGTACGGAAAAATAGGCCATTATAATGAGCCTCTCCATTTAAACGACACTCTCCACTATAATGGCATAGTAGCCATTTTAATTCGGCGAGTTAGAATGGAGAAGAAGCCATTATAATAGCCATTTATTGATATTATTTTATTTCATATTTACTAAAAATTGTAATACTGTCCGGGCCGAACGAGTTTTTCCGTGTTGGTTTAATACTGTCCAACACGGTAAAACTCATGCGGCCCGGACAGTATTACACTTGCGAGTATATAAGAAGTGAAATTAAATCAATATATGGCTATTAAAATGGCTTCTATTTCATTTTAACTCGCCGAATTAAAATGGCTACTGTACCATTATAGTGGAGAGTGTCGTTTAAATGGAGAGGCTCATTATAATGGCCTACATTTCCGTACTTTTTTATATAGGAGTTGCACATTTTTCGGTATATTATATATTTTTGATACTACCACCAATTTACATTTTTTGCTTAATAATTTAGCGCTATATGTGGAAATTAAGTAATAAAAATCTTTCTTTACCTGTTTCCATATTTTGTGAAAAAAAAGCAGAAAATGTGAAATTTTACTACTGAATGGCATTTTATAATGCTATAAATTTTTCAAAAAAAAAAACAATTTTTAAACTATAAAAAAACATTTATACATTTAAAATCACCTAGTTGTATGAAAAAAATCATATACAAAAAGTTTTAAGCCCGTAAATTGAAATTTTGAGCACATGAAGTATCTGTCATTGATGTATCTGTTGCACACCTTGAGATTCCTTCATTCCAAGGAAAAGAGGTTTGAGGACTTTAGAGCCAGGGGATTTTAGAGCCGGGACTTTAGAGCCGGACCTGGGGACTTTCGAGCCGCGACAGGGACTTTAGAGCCGAAATGAAAAATGCGTTTGCAAACAATAGTAAAACAATATACAAGTAATATTAAAACATTTACATAACAAATGGAGCTAATTATGCAATGCGGTAATCATTATGCGGGATAAATATGCTTCGGGTTTTCTATTGTATATACAGAAGATGACAAGAATAGGGATTTGGCGGGAGAATGGTGGCGCCATCTGGTAGTCTGGCTTCCAGACATTTTTTGTTGCCAATGTGAGTGGGCGGGGCGTCTAGTGGACAAACCTTAGAAATACTTTTACCTTAGAAAGAGCTTTAGAAAGATTTTTTCTAAGTCTAAGCCTAAACAAAACCTAAGCCTAAGCAAAACCTAAGCCTGAACCTAAGCCTAAGCAAAAGACTGAGCCTAAGCAAAAGCGTAAACCTAAGCAACACCTAAACCTAAGCCTAAACAGCAAAACCTGAGAGGTGAATAAAGTTAGTCTCTTGAGCCAGGTTTAAGAGTTTGGCTCTAAAGTCCCTTAATTTTTTATGAATTTTCTGAACACAAAACTTACATTACGGCTCCAAAGTTTCTCCAATATGGCTCGTCCCACACTGCGGCTCTAAAGACCCTCGGCTCTTAAGTCCCCTCGCTCCGGCTCGAAAGTCCCGTTACCAATTTCCGGGAACCATCAGCACATGTTATGTCCCGCAGATTCTAATTTTCAGCACGCTGAAAAATCATTTTTTAAATACACTTAAACTAAGCGGAAACGCCTATTTTAGTCAGTTAAATCGTTTTAAACGCTTTTTTCGTGTTTTTTAAGCCTAACCTAAGCAAAACCTAAAAATCAACCTAAACTTTATCATGATAGAGTTTTAGATTTTTCAGCGCGCTTAAAATTACCATTAGCGCGCTGAAAATTAGAGTCTGCCTTATGGGTGTGCGTGTCCAGAAATTTGAACCAAGCACTTGATCGCCGAGCATTTGACCGCCAGCATTAGAACGCCGCGCACTTGAACGCCAAGCATTAGACCGCGGCAGTCCATATAAATTTTATGCAAATTTTTGATTTCCGCCACTGACAGAAAATTATATCAACACAGCACTACGACAGTATAAACTTCCCAAACCTAAAAAGTTTTAGTTTTTTTTGTCTTTGCAAAACAAACTTAAGTATAAGCTTTTTGTTTAATTTTTAGGTTTTGCTTAGGCTTAGGAAAAATAGTTATCTTAAAAAAACATCATTAAATATAAATTTATCATAAAAAATTAGTTTGATTTTTAGGTTTCGCTCAGGCTCAGGAAAAACAGGTTTAAATTATTAAACAACTAACCAACCGTTCACTAAGTTTTTTCTTTAATTTCAAGGAAAAATATAAATTTTTGACTATTGTTTATTGTTAAAACAACATTGCTTTGTTTAAATATTATATTTATATTAAAATCATTTTTTTATATTGTATTTAGTTTTTTTAATTCTTGGGGAGTTCATACCACCTTGGCGGGGAGTTTTAACGTCCTTTTTAAAGCAACGCGTACTGCGGCGGTCTAATGCTCGGCGTTCTAATGCTCGGCGTTCTAATGCTGGCGGTCTAATGCTCGGCGATCAAGTGCTGGCGTTCAAATTTCCTAGAATCGAAAGGAAGGAAACGCCGACTGTCCAGGAGTATATGGGTCCATGGTTCAGGGGCCATGTGAAACTCAACACATGGAAGGTTAAAAAAATAAATAAATTAAAAAAATTAAAAACACGGGAATTTAGAAAAAAATTCGTTATATAAAATTAAAACAAATATTGCAAAACAAGTTTGTAATTAATGTTTTGCTTATAAAACCAGTCATAACTCACGAACTAATAAAGCAATTGTAAAAAGTAAACTATCATTGAACTCGTCAAATACTGTAAAATTCGTTCCCAGTAAAAAGTAAAAATACCTTCGGTAAAAAAACTTTCGACAAATGACATTATGGTAAAAATACTATCGGGTAATTTCATATTCGGACTAATTGACCATCGATCAATTTTTTAGGTTTTGCTTAGGTTCAGGAAAAATAAGCCCGAAGGTCAATCAGTCAGATTGTCAAATTACCCGATGGTATTTTTACCAGAATGTTATTTGTAAGAAAGTTAAATGTCGAAGGAATTTTTACGCTTGGATTATTACGTGGAGCCGTAAAATTCAATGCTGTATTTAGTTTTAACTATTCCGAATTTTTTTATTTAATTATTAAGTTAAAACTCTCTAATAATTTACACAGTAGTTCATCAAAAATTATTTCCATATTATTGTTTTTTAAAGAATATTACAAATAAAATGATAGTTAGACCTTAAAAATTAATTGATTATTTAAGAAGTTATGACTATAGCGCTAATGTTAATATCGGCAGAATAATAACCGTTTTTTTATGGGCAAAATTATATTACCAATATAATAACAAAATTTAACACTTAAAGAAGAAGAAGAAGAAGAAGAAGAAGAATATTTTATTTTTTAGCAATAGTAACATATAAAACAAAAATATTAATGTCACAATTGGTGAATCACAAAATACAAATTTAAAAACGTTACATAGAATGCAAACACACAGATAAAAAAACACTATAGAAAAAAACTTAGATGTACAGAAAGAATTTGTTAAAATGCAAGATCAAAAAATAAGATTTAAAAATACAAGAAAACTGAACAAATGTTGTTCTTGTGAATGCGATTTAAATTTTAAATTTTGACTTTTGCTATTTTATATAATGTCAGAGCAAGATTTTTTTGTTGAGCTAATGAAATTTGTGGTTTAGTGCTGAAGTTGCTTAGGGTTAACTTTAAGATATATAGTTGCATAGTTTGTAGGTATATTATGTAATAGTTTTATTTTTATTTTAGTTTTATAGTGTTTTGTAAAAAATTTGCAATCGTGTTTGCATTAAAAACAGAGGTCTTATCATTATTGCATATAAGTTTTGCACTAAATTTATCTTCTATGCCGTGTTTGTTATATAATCTTATATTTTATTTTTATCCAGTAAACTATAGGCAAATAAAATCTAGCTGACCGCGATATTTGCAGTATTAAATCGACTATTTAACAACAAAAACATTCAAAATTTTTCACTAAAGCGGATTAATAACAAATATTAAAAGCTGTATTTTAATAATTATTTATCAAATTACTTAATTTATAACCTAAATGCATATTTTTTAAAGACTAAAGTTGGTTAATTTTGTGAAGTGAAAAGGTGAATTAAAAAAAAATCTGCGTTCTTATTTTTTTTTTAAAACGTCATTATCGCACAATTTTAATTGGTCCCCTAATGTCTGCATTCTAATTTTCAGCGTCACCCAGATATAATTCCACCATAAGTTTGTTTTATTAATAACCAGCTCATGTGCAGCACTCAAAAACTAAATTTGACATTTCTACCAAAAAAAATTAATCTCTAAATTATCTAAGAATTCAGAGCTGAAACTTAACTGCCAATCAACCAAAAAACTCTAAATGTACAAACTGAAATAAAAGCATCATGTTGTTTTTTTGTTGACTTCAATTTTCGCACCATATAAAATTACTCATAACTCTAAAATTCATAAATTAAATTTTACAATTAAGCTGCTATCATTTTATTTGTAATATTTTTTAGAGAACAATGATATCAAAATAATTTTCAATGAACTATTGTATAAACTATTAGAGAGTTTTAACTTATTAATCCAATAAAAAATTTTGAAAAGTTAAAACTAAACACACCATTAAATTTAGAGTATTTGACGAGTAAAACGATAGTTTACTTTTTACAATTGCTTAATAGGTTCGTGAGTTATGACTGGTTTTATAAGCAAAAAATTAATTACAAACATGTGTTTTGCTGTATTTATTTTCAATTTATTTGAGTTTTTTTTTCTAAATTCCGCTTTTTATTTTTTATTTATTTCTTTTTAACGGTGTCCGGAAATTTCGTCTTCTACATCACGTCTTTCAACATCTCGTCTTCTACATCTCGTCTTCGGAAAACTCGTCTTTTAAACATCTCGTCTTCGTAAAACTCGTTTACTGGATGCAATTTTGTAAACGTACTTTCTAACATGCGAGTTTCCACCCCAATAATAAAATTTTCCTTGATTTTTGGATTTTGCTTAGGCTTAGGAAAAAAATAAGGTTTTTAGTCTTAAGTTCAAAAAGCATAATTAAATACAAATTTACCATGATAAAGTTTTGCTTAATTTTTAGGTTTTGCTTAGGCTTAGTTCTCAGTTTTTTGAATAAATCATTTAATAAAAGTTTATCATGATAAAAATTTTGCTTGATTTTTGGGTTTTGCTTAGACTTAGGTAAAAAAAGGTTTTCAATACGTCATTGTTTTAGTCAAATAATAAAAGAAACTTGTCTTTTGAAAAGTGCGTTTACAAAATCGCATCCAAAAGACGAGTTTTCCCAAGGCGAGATGTTTAAAAGACGAGTTTTCCGAAGACGAGTTGTAGAAGACGAGATGTTGAAAGACGAGATGTAGAAGACGAAATTTCCGGGAACCCCCTAAACACCGCAATGAGTATGTAATAAGATCGTGAATAAATCGATTTCAAATGCATCATTTGGGAACAGTCGGTTAATAACTGCGCCGCTGGAATAAAATATTTGTTGTGGTCGGTTAGGTCAATCTTTCACAGTCACTGACTACACACGTTTTGTACCTACGTAGCGTTTTTATCAACCAGTAAAATTAAACCTTACATTGTCTTAATAAGGTTTGAAAAAAGGCAAACAGTTAGACCCCCCTGGGCCCTGGGACATTGAAACAAACCAACCTAAAAATAGTTTGTACAGGAAGGAAAATAGTCCCATATATTTTATAAACATTAATAAAATAAAAACACAAATGACAAGTAAAAGATAGTTTTTAATATATTAAATAAAAAAAGTTTTACATAATAAAAAGCGAGTTATTAAAAAATTTTCTTAAAATTTGGTTTAAATTTTATATCTAACGAAGCATAACATTAAAAGCGTATGGTTAAAAAAATTTTAAATAAAAACTATCGATTATTAATAACTTATTATGACGCTTACACCAAAACAAGTTATTAGGACTAGCCTTAGGGCTAGTCTTAAGGCTAACAAAACGAAAAGTTAAACAAAACTTTATTGTGGAATATTTCTATTTAATACACGGTTTTTTAATTAAAAACTGAAAACGTTATTTTTTTAATAGAAAACGTAGTGGAAAGGTGAAAACAAAAACCACAGAATTTTGAAGGGAAAAGGAAAACCATAAACTGCTAAACAAATATAAAGTTAACTAAACACGCGTATATAAAATTTTTTCTTACCGTAATCTGTTATGCAACCTGTAAAGAAGCTAAAATAAATGAATAGTTATATAAATCAAAATATTAAGAATTAAATAACAACATTGTTTAAAATAATAACAAATAATATATATAAGCTAAATCTTGGTAATGTCAAAAAATATGTTTCGCTCCTAATTCTAGACTTATTTTCCGACTTATTTTAAGATCCATGATAGTCGGAGCTTTTCAATAGAATCCATCACTTCATTTAAAGGTTGAAGCATGCAATTAAATTTTTTTTCCCTTTTTAACAAAAGTTAAAGAATGCTAGGAATAATTAACCAAAAGCTTAAAATAATTATATACAATGATAAGCTTTATCGAAGAATTGTATTATTTTTTTTACCATATTCTCCGTCGTATTATCGCTGCGTTTTCTTTTCTCTCCACGCTGGTCTTCGCCAGACCCATCTTCAGCCTGACGTTCGTCTGATCGTTGTTCACTTTCACGCGCAGCCGAAAAATCAAGACTCGTTAAATAAGCCTAAACGAAACCTAAAGATTAAGCACACTTTACCATCATGGTAATTTTTTATTCGCGAGACAACTTTTTTTTGTATCGCACCCAAAAGACGAGTTATTTGAAAACAATATGTGGAAGACAAAATGATTAAATCTAAAATGTAAAAGCAAAAATTTATAATTTTATATACGATCAATTTAGCAGGATTTTAAATTTTGCTTAGGCTTAGGAAAAATAACACACCGCAAGTCAATAGAGATGGAGACTATTTCGAAATAATGCGTTTTATTTACACAGTAAAATTCCAATAAACTTTAAGCCGAAAATTGACATTAAAATATTATTTAAATGAAAACTTTTATTAATTTTACAGTGTAAAATTATGCGTAAAAACTAAATTCAATATATAAATCTGATTGGATTTGTAATAATGTAGTTATAAATTTTTATTTTGTAAAAACACAAACACAAAAAATAAAATTACTACGATCAAATGTAGCATTGCCTATATAAGTAGGATTTTACTCAACATTGAGCAGATCCTCTTGTGGTTAAGGCGGACGGCCTTACACTGCAAGCCGGGCGTTCGAATCTCGATGAAGTTTTTTTTTTGTTTTGAACCGCGACGTATAAATTATAACTATTTTTTGTGGTAGATAGAAAAAAGTTGCATAATACTTACGTGGTGTTTGGTTTTTTTTTTTTTTTTTTGAAAAAAATACATTTTTTGGAAGATTATTTGCGTAAAATATCCGCAACAAATGAAAAACAATATTTATTGGAGGATTGTAATTTTATTTTTTATGTTTGCATTTTTACGAAATTAAACATTAGTAACTACATTATTACTAAATCAGATTTATATTTTGCATTTAGTTTTTACAAATATAATTTTACACTACAAAATTAATAAAAGTTATTTCATTTAAATATTATTTTAATTTCAACTTTCGGCTTAAAGTTTATTGGAATTTCACTGTGTAAAACGTCTTATGTCGAAATAGTCTATTTAGTCAAAACGTCAAATATCCTAAAGGTCATTTTACAAGAAGTTCATTTTGTCAACAAGTCAATATAATGTCATTTTTTTTTTACGCTGGTAAAATTACATGGAGCCACTAATGATGTTCCGCATCCCGCTGATCTGCAACAGGTAATGATTAGGTAGGGGCTAACTCGGTTCACCTTGACAAATTTACGTCGACAGCGTTTTTTACGCCTAAAGGTTGGTTCATATTTATGTAAAAACGTCCTTTATTGTAGAAAAACCAAAACGTCTTTTGGACAAGTCAAAACGTCCTTTGGACTTTTTCCTTTGGACGAAGTATGAATGCTTGAAATTTGTCCTTTTGGACAAAGTCCAAAGACAAAAATCCAAAGGATAAAAAATTATGAACACGTTGTCCAAAGTGAAAAGTCCAACGGTCAAAGTCCAAAGGGAAAAGTCCAAAGGACGTTTTGACGCTGTTTTTGTCCCTTTGACAAAGTCCAAAGAACTTTGTCTTTTGTTCAAAGGACGTTTTTACATAAGTATGAACCAGCCTTAATCCTACGTGTTCCTAAGCCCAAGCAAAGCCTAAAAAACAAACTAAACATTGGTCGCACAGATAGTTTAACGCAGTGCAGCACTAGTGAGCAACCTCTTCTGCGGATTTGCAGCGGAAAGAATCGCAAGGGTAAAATTGGTTCCGAGCAATCTCCCAACAAAAAGGGTGAATCTCCCAACTGTGGAATCTCCCAACAGTTAGTGGAAAGTCCCAACAGAATCAAAAAATACGTTTGCAACAAACACCATTTTATTTTTTAGTCAATTAACACTATAATTAATAAAAATATAGCGTTAAATACGGAAAACTCGTCTTTTGGATGTGATTTTGTAAACGCACTTTTCAAAAGACAAGTTTTTCCTATTTTTCGAATGAAACAATCTATTGAAAACCTTTTTTATCTAAGCCTAAGCAAAAGCCAAAAATCAAGCAAAATTTTTATCATGGTAAACTTTTATTAAATTCTTTATTCAAAAAACTGAGTACCTAAGCCTAAGCAAAACCTAAAAATCAAGCAAAATTGTATTATGGTAAATTTGTATTAAATGATGCTTTTTAAACTGAAGAGTAAAAACTTTATTTTTTCCTAAGCCTAAGCAAAACCCAAAAATCAAAAAAAAATTCTCATTGGGGTGGAAACTTGCATTTTTGAAAGTACGTTTACAAAATTGCATAATTCCATTTATCATTCATTTAATGCATTTATTTATTTTCGGTTGTTTAAAATTATCGTGTTTAACACCGATTTTGCAAACGTATTTCTAATATTTGAACTGTTGGGAGTTTCATCGATTGGTTGGGACTTTCCACGTTGGGACTTTCCTCAGTTGGGACTTTCCCCGATACCGTAAAATTAAATGGAGTCGAAGTCGGAGGGGAGGGGTAAAACCTACACCGACTGGGCGGACGGACGGAAATCATGGGGTAAAACCCACACCGCCGGACCGTTGAATATCGCTGACTGTTAATATCTCGAGAAATGCTGTATTAACTTAAGAAGTAAACACATTAATTTAATGCTTATGGCATTCTAAAAAACATTTAACACTTATAAAATGTTGGTTTACATTATTAAAAATAATAAACTTCCGGGTTTTTTTGACACAGGTATTCTTTTGATACGATTACCGTAATCTTTTGGCTTACTTTTCGGCGATCTTTTTTTAAATAATTCAGCCATATTCATGAACCGATGAAGCCTAGCCGGCGCAGGAACTACGGTCGCTGTCACGTTGACGTGGTTGCGCCCGACGTCGGCTCGCCCAGCGTCCCCGAGCCGGCAAACAACTTTTTCTTTTCGATGAAACACTAAGGCACAATATTAGAAAAAAACTGCATGTTAAAATTATATATATTTGATTTACAATCTGAATTAAAATGACCGGGGTTTTTTTCTCGTTCAAACGCGCGTTAATATTTTTTTGTCTACCAAACTGAACCATGGACAAAAGATCCCCAGCATTTGAAAGTGTATTTAGAAACCCATAACTAACTGTTTATTTTAATATTTGAGTTAAAATATAAATTATTATATAGATTTATAGTTATTTAATGTAAATAACTACTTTAAACATGATAATGTGCTTTAAACAAGAAAAATAGCATAGACAAATATTCGATTGTGTTAACTAAAAACCCGGAAGATTTTATTTTTTTTAATATCGTTAACCAACATTTTATAATTGTTAAATGTTTTGTAGAATGCTATAAGAATTAAATTAATGTATTTATTTCTTAAACTGATGCAGTATTTCTTGAGATATTAACGTTTTTCGACGGTCCGGCGGTGTGGGTTTTACCCCATCGATTCCCGTCCGTCCACCCAGTCGGTGTGGGTTTTACCCCTACACGAAGGTGGAAATTTCGTCTTTTACATTACGTCTTTCAACGGTTCCCAGAATTTTCGTCTTTTACATCTCGTCTTTCAACATCTCGTCTTTTACAACTCGTCTTCGGAAAACTCGTTTTTTAAACATCTCGTCTTTGGAAAACTCGTCTTTTGGATGCGATTTTGTAAACGTACTTTTCAGAAGACAAGTTTCTTCTATTTTGCGACTAAAGCATAAAATTAAAAACCTTTTTTTGCTAAGCTTAAGCAAAAGCCGAAAATTAAGCAAAATTTTATCGCAAATAAACTTTTACTAAATTATTTCTAAAAACTAAAAACCTAAGCCTAAGCAAAACCTAAAAATCAAGCAAAACTTTATACATGTAAATTTTTATTTAATGATGTGCTTTTTGAATTAGAAAATAAAAACCTTATTTTTTTAAGCCTAAACGCTAAACGAAACCTAAAAATCAAGAAAAATTTTATCGGCAGGGCGCAAACTCACTTTTTAAAAAATACGTTTACAAAATCGCATCGAAAAGATGAGTTTTCCGAAGACGAGATGTTTAAAAGACGAGTTTTCCGAAGACGAGTTGTAAAAGACGAGATGTTGAAAGACGAGATGTAAAAGATGAAACTTCCGGACACCCTTTCAACATCTCGTCTTCTACAACTCGTCTTCGGAAAGCTCGTTTTTTAAACATATCGTCTTCGAAAAACTCGTTTTTTGGATGCGATTTTGTAAACGTACTTTTTAAAATACAAGTTTCTCGTATTTTGTGACTTGAAAATAGATCGAAAATTTTTTTTCTAAGCCTAAGCAAAACCTAAAAATCAAGCTAAATTTCACTATGATAAATTTTTATTTAATGTTTTGTTTTTAAAACCTGCGAACCTAAGCCTAAACAAAAGCTAAAAATTAAGCAAAACTTTATCTTTGTGAATTTGTATTTAATATTGTTATGTTTACATTAAAGAGTAAAAACCTTATTTTTTTCCTAAGCCTAAGCGAAACC
>JASAMX010025459.1:0-15451 GCA_030248175.1 Microlaimidae sp. YZB2_3
TGGATATTAAACAAGTCCAAGATTTCTGGCAGATTATTATGAAATATTTCATCAAACAGCAGATTTACAAGCTCAAGTGTTTTAACAAAAATATTCCATAAATGACAGCAAAAGTGCTTTTAAAATTGTATATTTTTAGTCAATGCTTGTGTAATGTACTAATAAGTGTTTTGTACTAAATATTTTATTTGAAAAAAAATACAATGAACACCAAATTTAAAAAATGTCAGGAAACAACACTGTTTTAAGGCTGGTTCATACTTATGTAAAAACGTCCTTTGAACAAAGTCCAAAGGACGTTTTTACATACGTTTATACGCAGTGTTTGTCTTTTGGACTTTGTCCAAAGGACGTTTTTACATAAGTATGAACCAGCCTTTAAAGTCAATATGTGCTAAAAGTAAAAGTGAAAATCATGCAGCTTTTATAAAATTTATAACAGTAAATTAAATATACAGTTTTTATAAAATGCATATTAGCAAAAAAAAAACTGGTTAGTGCCAACCCCCAAAATTAAAAAAAAATAAAGTAAGCATCGTCCAAAACTGGTTAATTTTTGTTAGTGTGCGTCAAAATTTTACGCTTTTATTATGGAATGGATAAAAAACGAAAGATTTCTGGAAATGCTTATGAAATAATTTTAAAAAAGGTCATAAAACTCAATGAATAAAAATAAACATACATTATGCCTACTAGTACACTGTACACAATATGAAAAGTATAAATCAGATTGGAAACATTTTTAGGTCGCATATTTAACTTTGAACGATATAGTTAGGACATCCTGTCAGTTTTTGTGTATAACTCGTGCCATACGAGACGAACAGAAGCAAATTATATATTGTGAGAAAGGGTATTTCTTTCCGGTCAGTTCAATATCTTTAACATTTTTGTTGGATCGTTTCACACCAAGATATGCTTCGTTCAAAAAAGGCATTTTAAAACAGTTTTCCCAAGTTAACAAAACCAGAGTTAATATTACGTAATAAAAATTTAACTTAAGATTTGATGCAAATGTACATGTCCACAACAATTTTCAGCGGAATCCCTATTATTGAAGTTTTTTAATTTCGTTTCATTGCTAAAATTTTTGAAATAAAAAATAAAAAGACGTGATAGTAAAGATTCGTTAAAAGCTTAAAACTGACTCAGAATTATGGTACAACAACTGTGTTAAAAGTGGGGAACAAATTAATTCCTATCAAATGACTAAACTTTCATTTAAATTTTTTTGATTTTACACCGAGAAACTAAGTTTAAAACGTTTGTTCAAAACTATATTTTACAAAAGAAATTCAGGTGGGCCAGTAGCCAAGTGGTTAGAGCATCAGACTAGTATCTTGGGCTGTAGGATCGATTCCCGCCCATGCAATGTTTTTAACATCAAAAAAATTTTTATTTAATTTTTAACTTTTTAATTAAATAAAGTGTTCATTATTCAATACTGTATTCAACCCGGAGTACGTGCTTAGGGCTGGTTTTGAGGGAAAACCGGTATATAGTCAGAATGCCTCCACGGGGGGGGATCGCAACCCCCTCTAGTGCTCCTGGGGGGTCGAATCAAAAAACAAAGGTCAGATTAGTAATCAGCACCTCTAAAAACCCCAGAGTATGTGTTTTGGGGAAAATCGGTGAAATTTTCGCAACTGTATTGTTTCGCCTTAAATTGTGAAAAATTTTCTCAAACACTTATTAAAAAATTAAAAGAAACTCTTGTGCTTATGCTGTCTGGTAAGTGCTGATAAAAATCTACGCTTAAGTCTACACTAAAACCTACGAAAATTATGTGAATTAAAGTATATCTCGCTAATAGTAAAGTCAATATTTCTACAAAACTATATTAGTGTGTGCCACTCATGAGTGGCATGCATGAGTGACGCATTATTAATGACAAATAATTATTAATTGACAAGTAGTTTTTAATGACAAGTATTATACAGTATAGGGTATAGTTTATGTAGGGTATGATTTATTATGAGGTCTTTTTAGCCGTAAGCAGGAAACTTAGAGCTCTCAAAAAGTTTTGGAACTTGTAGTGGTGAAAATGAAAATTTAAAACCAAAAGTAAAAAAAAACATGTCAGGTGTAAGCTTAGGATTAGGTATAGGTTTTGCGATTTTAAAATTCAGTTCTAAATTTCGGAAAACGGGGTTTGTGTTTTAGTTATTATTCCACTTGAAACTAGAAGTTTTTTGGGTCCAACGACCTATAACTGCTAACTTCCAGTTCTTTGGCTGCATCAATCCTTCGTTGTTTGGTTCCACCCGGCGTTTTTTTTTGCTTCCAATAACCTGCTTTTGAGAATATTAGCCAAAAAAAAAGCGCAAAAATATAAACTATGTACTAACTATCTCTTCTGATTCCAATAACCTGCTTTCAGAAAATTTACCACAATAAATATGGCCTAAATATAAACGAAGTAAATTTTTTTTAAAAATTGTTTAAAAATTAAGAAAAATATCAAAAGTTTAAATGAATAAAGAAAAAATACTGTATGAAAGACGGTACGTTACGTTATTTGAAACAAAACAGCAAAGTTATAGGGAGAATCAAAAATACATCTTAAAACAATTTGAAAATGATTTTGTAAAATTTAATAGTTTTACTAATTTTAAACAACTCTTTTAGTGAAATAATTATGAACAAAAAATTTATGATATTCTTTTTAGTCTGGATTTGTGTGGACCCAGTTTTCTAATTATGAAAAAAGTTCATAGTTCCTATTTCGAACCAATGCCTAAATTTTCAACAAAATTTCTTAAAAAAAATTTAAATAAAATTAGTTAAAAAGATTTAATTAAAACATTCCTAAAATGGATTATGTAAATAATAAACCGGAAACGAAAAAAATTTAACCCCAATCCAGAATTTTTCCCAGGTCCTAGTCTAAATTGACCCGATTTAAAATTTTTTTAATACCCTAGCCTAAGCCTAACCTTTATTTCTTAATTTTTTTTTCAATAAATCAACCAATTTTATTATTATTGGATGTGAATTATAATCACATTTTTTAAATTAAAATTGTTCTCATCCATTTCCATGTAAGATAGCTCTTCAATACTGGATAATATTATAAGTTCTTAACTATTATAATTGTCAATTTCTTATTTTCCACAGCATAAAAATTTTCTAATAAGCGCTCGGACCTAAAATAAAAGAAAATATAAAGTAGAAACTTACTAAATACACTTGACTTACAAAATACACATATTAAAAAATCATAAAATTATATAAAGTTTTTGAAATATTTTATAGTCTAACCTCCAAAATCGTCAGTAGCAAAAATCGGAAAAGAAATACTAAAAAAATAGAGCTGGGGCCTGTTTCATAAAAACCTTTGTAAATTCTTATTTTACAAATCTCCGCCTATTTTTTGTAAAATACACGATAAAGGTTTTTCGACTCGTAATCTAGGGGGAGCATCTCCGCGAACTGCTCTGCGCTGATTGGTCGCAGTCACGTCATTTCATCTCCGCTGACCGATCAATATTCGACATGTCTTATATACTCTATCATGTATTTTACAAAAAATAGCCGGAGATTTGTAAAATGAAAATTTACAAACGTCTTTATGAAATAGGCCTCTGGTTTGGCTAAAACACAATTGTAATGTACTGAACAAATTTTTTTTAATGTTTGTGGTCATCAAAAAATATTCATCAAAAAAATCATATACTAAAAGGTAATCAAAGCTAAAACAGTAAAATTAAGTTTTGATTTCAAACCAAGCTATTGATGTCATATTTTTCTTAAAATTGAATATTTTTTTTTTGAAAACTATTTTTTTTATTTTTCCCAGTGCTCTTAGTTTTGTACAAACTATTTTGCATTTATATGAACTGTAAAATTTTGCTATAATCTGTATTTATAGTAAAATTGATGGATTTACACCAATATTGAAACCATACCAAAATAAAAACAAGTAGTAAGTACCGGCGGGCCCAATAATGGTATATTAACTACCAGCTAAATTAGGCCAAAAAAGCTTGCTCAAATTTGCTTTCTTCCCCTGTGAAATTTCAAAATTTTTTCGGTTTTAATTGAAATACATAATATTTTACAAACATAATAGATTTTGATTAACACAAAAAATATGTTAAAACTAAACAATAGTGTTATAAAACTGTTAGAAAAACCTTATAAATAAGACTTTTTTTCATAACTGGCTAAGTTGGCCGGTAGTTAACTTGACGTTAGTGGACGGGACCCTGAAAACCAAAAATTTAAACTATGATTGAGTTATATCTGGCTGGTCTTGTAAATTTGTATGGGAACTCGAGAAAACCAATGAAAATTGTGTGGTTATGATCTTTGAAAAAAATTGGGTAATTTAATTAATAATTGCTAAAATAAGGTGTTTTAATAATAAACTGATTTAAGACAAAATTTTCAATTGTTTGTTGTTAAAAAGTCATTATAAAATCGGAAATCATAAAAGCTATAGGTCTTACATATATGCCTATATATCGTGCTGAAAACCACAAGATCTAAATTAAAATGATTGAGAATGTAAAATCCTGAATTAAAAAATAAACCATAACTGTAGTAAAAATGTCAAAAGTAAAAAAAGTTTTATCAACTTGAGGATAACGCCTGAAAATAATTATATTTTAAAAATTGTTAAATCACAAAGCATTAAAACAATAATTTCAGAAAGCACTAAATAGCAGTTTATACTTTGTACAATGTTGACAAAAACAAAAAAAAATAACGTTTTGTAAAAGGCGAAAACATGGTTTTAATTTTAACAGAAATGTTATATATTTAAAAAAAGAAACACTTTAAATCTACAGAAGTAAAAAAGCCGTGTTTTTACAGTTTTCGAATCTATAAAGATATTTTGTGCATTAATGCCACATGTCTATGTCTATATAAATCAATTATAGCAACAAAACAATAAAAATCTGATAAAAACTGCTTAAACACATTAACATACTCTTTAAAATTTTTTTAAAACTGATTAATCTACAACAAAACAACAATTTTTAAATTGGTTTTGGTTAAGAAAACCAGATTTAAATATTTATGTTCTGCTAGCTATTGGGAAAACGTACTAAACGCTTAACATTTAATACATTTAACGACACTAGCTACTTTCCATGATGTATTGTAAAATTTATACAATGTAAAATTATATTTTTTTATATTATAAATTTATGAAATTTAACTTACCTTTTCCTCTTGAGCACTGTGCACAAAAAGAATAATTAAACCGAGAGCGATGTTAATGGAAAAGACGGTTAGATACAAGGACAAGTATGGGTTGAATATCGCCAGCATGCCCACACTGTTGGCAGCGATCAGAACTCCCATAACTATTGGTAGACCTTGACGGCTGATTCTACAAAAATATATATTCATTTAAAATTGTATGAAGAGAACTAAAATCAATGTGTAGTCATGGTCATAACGTTTAAAATCGCTGAAACCTTTCCACAGTCCTTTGATAAAGAGCAGTATATTATTTGCACAAATTTTATTTATTCTGTGTTAAAGGAAAATTTTAATTTACATTTAGTTTTGCGCTGGGAACTTTTACCCGCATCAGGGGGAACTTTCACCCGCATATTGAAAGGAATACCTGGCGGATCTTTGAAAAAATACCGTTTGGGCACACTTTCAACTTAGGTTATGGCCATAGCGAAAGATTAACAAAATAAGTTGCTAAAAAACGTTTCAGCTGGCGAGAGTCTAAGAAGACTAGGGGTCAAAAGATTAAATATTTTCTTTTTATTCAATGAAAAACGAGCAAACAATCCCAAAATCCAGTGCTTTTAAGATTTTTGCCATGTTAAAAGTCAAACTGATAAGTATTGCAATCAAACTAACAACATCAAAAGATGAAATAAAATAACGAAAAAACCCAACCTCTAGACTAAGACCAGTCACAACAAATTTTTAAAATCAAACATACAAGGCGCTTGTATATTGCTTTTGGTTCATGGAAGGTAACGTGTTTCTTCTGTAGGAATAAGCTCCTTCACATGCGATAATTGTCGCACAGACTAACACAAGCTGCAAACCTAAAGTTAGCTTAAATTAACTATAATGAATAACATGATAATAAAATGAAAATATCATTTATGGGTCTGCAAAGACAGCCCTTGGTTTTTAGGTCTAGAAAAGGTAAAAATTTATCATTTTTTCACTAAAACTAGTTTAAAACTATAGGGTTAGACATGACTTGCCTTGGATTTTTTCAAAAATGCTTTAAGTTTTTTTTAAAACCCACTTAAACTATAAATTTTTTTTACATAATAAGAAATATCAAAAAAATTTGTACCTAGAAAAATTATACTGTCTAAAAAATGATATTATGACATGTAAATTTGTTAAAATTAGTTGTTATATAATGTTTATTTTACGTAAAATATTTTAATAAAAATATTTAATAGAGAAAACATAGAAATATAGATACATAATATACAACTTACATCATTAATACTTATGTAAATTGCATGCGTTAAACCATTTGCTAACAATTTTATGGTGAAACAAAAATTTACTTTAGGTAAAAAAAAATTACAAATTTATGCTTTTTTTTGAAAAAAAAAAACTAAATTTATGTAAAGTGATTTTGGAGCTTAACTTTAAAAATTTTAGCACCTTAAATTTAAACACCTAAGATGCGGAATTTGAAAACATAAGATCTTCAAGATCCAGATTATTTTAAGCCTAAAAACTGTTCCGGTTTATTAATGATCCAAGAACTTAAAAACCTATAGTTCTGAAGGCTTGAGTAGAATTCTTTTGGGCTTAGGCTCAAGTAGATACAGGTTTAGTGATTTCAGGGTTTTGGATAGTCACAGCTTATGACTCCAAGTAAACCAATTTAATACTCTTGAATGAAGAGTATTAAAAATTTAACTTAGTTCTTTAAATGAAATTTACTACAGTTGAAATTTTTTATTAGAGTCGAATATTATAAATATGAGACATAATAAAAATTATTTTTTATTCATTCTAACTTTTAAAAAATTAAAGTGTATGTCTTTTTTTAAAAATTTTGAATAATAAAAATATAGTAGTTTTAGGTTTTTATGCTTGTAGCATGAACTTTTGTATTGTTTTGATTTCTTAATGTTGGTAATAAAGTGAAAAAAAACTAGAAAAGCCAAAAAAATTTTAACAAAATTGTTATTTGCACGTTTTAAGAAAAAAATAATCGCTATTAAAACAAAGAGAGAGGAACCTCTTGGAAAAATTTTTCCCAAATGTTTAGCGCAAAATTTAATTGTAAATAGCTAGTGAGATAAACTCCTACATTAAAAAATGAATGTTAGTTGAAAAAATAAAAAAAAAATATATTCTTATTTTAAAAAAATGTCCTGCTAAATAAAATGTTATATTTTTGATATGTTATTTTCAAGATTCATTGGTAAAAAAGTAACAAAAATATTTGGTTAAGACATAAAATATATTTAAAAATAAAATAATAGAGAGCAAAGTGTGAGTATAGTTTAAAAAAAGTCTAATAATGTTTTTTTGAAGAAGCAAGGGGGCATTAAAATTAATAAAATTGAAACGTATGACAGTACGTAACCATATATAAAAACCATGTGTTTACTGATTTAAGAGTAGGGCTCCAGAAATACTTTAGTTTTAAATGGTTCAAAATGTTCAAAATTTAATCTTATGGATTATCACTACACAAAATAGTATTTTGTAGCATTTTTTTTTGGTTGTAGGCCATTACGCTAAATTTAATAAGTTTAATGAATTTAATAGTAAGCAGATAATGCCTCAACTAACATAATTAAACTATATAAATATAGAACTAGACGGTACAGTTAAAACGTAGTACATTAACTGAGCAAAAGTTAAAATGCAAATTATACAGTTAAATGATACACGTAAGAGTTTGTAAAAAATTAATCGAAAAGTTAAACTGGCATTTCAAAAGCTATTTTTAAAGTCAAACATATAAAACATATAAAAAAATAACAAAAGTAAAAGTGCCTTAAAGTTTAATTAAGTACCTAAAATTTAATTTAATAATTTATTAAAAGTACCTAAACCTTAGCCTTTAGTTAAATACCTAAAATCAAAACGTGTCTTCAATAAGTTTGAATGAGTTTTTTTAAAACACTCACATTCTGTTAAGTTAAATTATTTTTCACAAATCGCAACTTCTACTATTTTCTTTTTTGTTGATTATACGGTTGAGTGCAATAATACAATAATGTAACAGATTTACTGCATATATAAAGATTTATTACTTTCATAGAAAATATTTTTTTTAAGTTACATAAGTAAGTAAGTAAGTAAGATTTTATGTCAAATAACACGATAGTCAAAACCCTTCTATTTAAAAGGAAATTGTTCAGTTTTAAAGACCTTCACTAAATTATGACCTTATAAAATCATTTTTAGCCCCCAAGCGCTAATTGGCTAAAAGTGATTCTAACACCTCTTCCCACAATCATTCCCACGGAGAAAAACACATATGACGTGATCACAGCTATTTGACATTTTGAGGGTCCTTAAAATCCTGCCGTGAAACGTATATGTAGTTTAAAGTACAGAAGTTCGTGTAAAATACAAAAAATATATCACATTGGTATACGAATACTGACATAGATAAAGATACAAAATTATCTTATCAAACGAGGCAAAAAACTATTACCCAACACAGCATAGCTAACGTTGTTATCTAAATTTAGCCAGCAGGAAAACGGTGAAATATATTCATCATGGAAAAAGGGGACGACAGCAACCACAGCTAGTGCAGGTAAACCTAAAAATTATAAAATGAAAATATTAAATATATTTTATATTACTGTTACCACTATTAATATTTAATTATTGTTAGTATTATACTATTACTACTATTTACTATTACTACTATTACTACTATTACTATTAATCTTATTACTACTATTACTATTAAAACTATAACTATAACTACTATTACTATTACTACTATTACTATTACTGCTATTACTAGTAGTACTTTGACAATTACTACTATTACTATTACTACTATTACTTTTACTATTACTACTATTACTATTACTACGTTATTACTATTGCTTACTATTACCAAAAATATATAACATAATAATAAAGGAAAAATATGTGACTTCATATATTTCTCAGACACATTGACGGCTTTTATTAGGGCGAGCCCTAATAAGAGCACGCTCTAATTCGGGCGCGCCCTTATTAGCACACAATGGCCCCAGAAGGGCACGCACTTATTAGCGCACTTATCGATTTTCAAAAAAAAAGATTATTTATTCTGTTTTATGAGACTCTTATCGTAGCTGCGATGGCTCGGTGGTAGTGAATCGGCCTACCACGGAGCAAGTGACAGGTTCAACACCCGAGGACGTTATTTTTTTTTTCATTTTTTTCTTTACAAAAAAAATTGCATTTTTCATCATATTTCATTCATCAAATCAAATTTAGTCAAATCGTCATCTTATTTTTTGTTTTATTATTTCCCTCTAAATTTAAGATGAGTAGTAACCCACCAAAAAATAGTAGTTTCTGTTTGTTAGTGTGTTTTGGAAATTATACTTATCTCATTTGGTACTCCATAACAATAGAAAACTAACCTAAAATTTTTTTATGTGTTAATCCTGTTAAAATATGAGCTAAATAATAATGACAAATTTAAAACTAATTCGTTTAGTGTTAGTTTTTTGAAAATGAATAAATACTTACATTATACTTATTTCTTAATGATAAGATTTACTTGTGTATTAAATAAAATGCGAATAGTCTTAATTTTAAAGAAAAAACAGAAGGGAGCACCGAACAGTTATTTTTTAAGAAAATTGATTTTACTACGAGGGTCCTAATTATTTAGAGTCATACCATAATTTTCAGCAAAGTAAACTTTTCACACCTTTTTCGTTTGAACAAAAAATAAATTAGAATGCTAAACTACTTAATTGTTATGGTGCATCAAATGCGATAAGTATAATTTCCAAAACACAATAACAAAAACAAACGACTATTTTTTTGGAAAGGGTGTAGAAGTGTAAAGTGGAAAGGGTCCAAAAGTTATAAGTACCATCGCGATTGTCTCAGTAATTGATAAAACATCAAGAACATATTGATTTCAGGTTCTTTTAAAAATGTACCGGCTTCCTTTTTTGGGCCCTAACCCTATTTAATTATATGCTTTGTAATTTTAGAAGTTTTTTAAAGCTAGAAAGGTGACCAAATAATATGTCATTAATCCAAGTCTTTAAATTTATAAAATTAAGTTTAAACTGTTAGTAAATAGTTCCGCTTTTTAACATGTGATACGTGGCGTTTTTTTTGGCACGTAAAATATTTTAGTTTGCATTGATCAACTGTATGTGAGTGCTAATTTTTTATACGTTTTGTTCAGGTCATGTTAGGCAGGAATTAGATTTGATTAGATTCTTTATTGGAGTAAATTGGATTATTATATTTCATAATTTATCACTGTAATAGATTTGCCAGGGGGAGATAGAGTTTTTGCTATTAAAAATTTTTGGTTTTCCGCACAACTTATAAGGCAACTTACATTTGGCTGCCTCTGCCTTGCCACCTACCTGCCTCCAAGACATTTTTAATGCCTCCTACATGCCTTTGAGGTAGGTATTTGTTTTTTCTACCTGCTTCCAACCGACATGAGCAGATTCTGAGCAGAGTGGATAAGATATTATATTTTCGCCTAACAATATCATTGAAAAGAGTTAAATTTAAGTCACCGCTTTGTTTAAATTATTATATAGCGTAATATACTATTGAGCTTTAAAAAAACTGACCCCAGGCTGTTAGTATAATTGTTCCATAACTACACAAACCCATTTTTGAAACCACTTGGGTGATTATAGCGTAAGTCTGCAAAGCTTCCAAAAGCATGGACAAAAAGCAAACAGTAAACAAATAGTGAAGAGCGATGGCACAAAGCTTACAAATATGCTAAAAATAGTGAATTTAAAGTTTAATGATAAAAAAATGTTTACTAAAATCATATAATGCTAACTAAAATTTACTGTTAGTTGTTTTAATTTACTAATTTACTATCGTAACGAATATACTATTACCAAAAATATATAACACTATATATTATATTTTTGCTATTACGATCGTATTGTTGTGATAGTTATCCAAAAATCAAAGTAGGTAGTTAAGTAGGTAGTTAACTACTTTTAAAATTATAAGTAGGTAGTTAAGTAGTTAAATAAAATTACAAGTAGGTAGTAAGTAGGTAGTTAACTACTTGAAATTTTTAGACTAGGTAGTTAGGTAGTAAGTAGTTAAGTAGGTAGTTAAGTAGGTAGTTAAGTAGGTAGTTAAGTAGGTAGTTAAGTAGGTAATTTTTTAACTAAATATATACTTAATCTTAGTAGAATTAAAAATTCAAATTCTTAACGTAAAAAATACTTTGTCACAATTAATAATTAACAATTTCCATGTTTTATTGGTTTTTCGCTGGTTATTTATGTTTAAAAATACTTTTCAGACTGCTAGATAGTTAAAATATATTATAGTTGAAATTCAGGAAGTTTTTTACAAGAAAAAATAATTTATTGTAAAGTTAACTTAAAAAATTAAACTTAAGGTAGAACACTACAGTTCCAAAAATTTCTTTGATTTTTTCAAAAACAACCACTCGTGGGTTTTCGGGGGTCCTGATTACGAATCCGAACTTCGTTTTTTGATTTGACCCCCGAGGGGGCGCTAGGGGGGGTTGCGACCTCCCCTAGGAGGGACACTCTGACTCTACCCCGGTTTTACTTCAAAACCACCTTAAAGTACTACTCTGGGTTGAATACAGTATTGAATAATGTACATTTTTTTAATTAAAAAGTTAAAAAAATTAAAAAAAAAGTTAAAATTAAAAAAAAATTTTTTTTGGTGTTAAAAATAACTCCCAGGGGGATTCGAACCTAGGCCTTCTGTATGCCGAGTCTTACGCTCTATCCACTCGGCTACTGCTCCGTCTCAGACTGTGTTAAAAAGTATTTTTAAATGAATGTTTCAAAATGTAGTTTCCCGACGTCAAATCAAATTCATCCGTTGCAAAATTATGAAAATTTGTTTACAGACCGATTTTAACAAAGTATATATCAAAATGGAGAACTCAACGGGTTAGAAACATTGGCGTTGTTTATTTAATAATCGTATAGAGATCTACTGAGAAATTAGGCTCCAAATTTAATAAAATTTTCTCAAAAAACTTTTCAAAATGTCGGGTTTTCTCGAGTTTTTTCTATACGATTTTGCTGAAAACAACAGGAAAGTTTTATCTACTCGTCTTCTAAATTTTTAAAATCGACATGCACAAAAAATTTTATATGTCATTTTGTGAAAAAAACCTGCGATTCGTCGGAATCCCCTTTGTGGGTGGACCATTGCCACAGCTTATTTTTAATTTTTATGTTTCATCAAAATATAAAAAATGATGTTCAGGACATGAGGATTAATACAATATGTAGTTTTTAAAAATTGGTTACAGCTGTAATGAACAGTGACTGTACAAAGTTTGTGCGGTTTTAACTGTAGTGTTCCACCTTAAAGGAGCACTGTCACAAATCAAATTCCTATAACGCCCGAACTGGACTGCTCCTTTAATACTGAACCGATTCAGCTGAAATTTAAAAATGTTGTAGCCTTGTAGTGGAGCACTCTAAATACTAAAGTTGAGTTAGATAGGTTTGGTATTAAAGGAGCAGTCCGGTTCGGGCGTTATAGGAATTTGATTTCTGACAGTGCTCCTTTAATAACCCACTTGAGGTAGATTTAAATATAGACAATATATTAACATTGTTTGTCTCATTTATATCATCTTGTTAAACAACGGAAGTGGGAAAGTGCAAATTTTGTTTAAAGGTGTGGTGCAAAGTCAAAGTTTTTGCTTCGATTTTGATGTTTTTTTCAAAAACCTTATCCCTGCCCCCAATAGCCCACAAAAATTTTTTCAACAAAATATCTAAGTTATGACCTCCCTCTCCAAAAAATGGCGTTTTTTGACAATTCTGTACGTGAAAGCTTGCTCAATGGGTATAATAATTTAAGTTACAAATTGTGCATTAAAAAAGCGTCTACTTTCTACTTTAATTTGATTCCTTGATCGTGTAGATTGGTGCAGTATTTCTCGAGATATTGCATTTTCTATACAAAACACCCGCGATTTTTTTTGCTATAAATACAAAGCGACCGCAAAAATATTGGGCAAACTTCATCAATGTACTGCCGTCGTTTGTTTTTTTTTAGCAAATTAGTCGCGGGTTTTTTGTACCAGAAACGCAATATCTTGACAAATACATGTACTGCACCAATCTTAACGATCAAGGTATCAAATTAAAGTAGAAAGTAGCCGCTTTTTTGAGTGCATAATTTGTAACTTATACCTATTCAGCAATCTTTCACGTACAGAATTGTCAAACGCCATTTTGGTGGGGTCATAACTCCTGAAACACTGGAGATATTTTGTTGAAAAAATTTTTGTGGGCTTTTGGAGACAGGACAGGAGCAATTTTTCTCAAGAAACAATCAAAATCGAAGACAAAAAGTTTAACTCCTAAGTTCACCTTTAATAAAAACGAAAGTTTACGACTAACCCCTAGCTCACTATTCATTTTATAACAAAATTATGATTGCTTTCAAATACTTTCTTAACTTAAACATTTTTTAAACCGTAAATTGGAATTACAATAAATATGATCAATCCATTTCTAAAAAAATATAATTTTTTGCTTTTTTCTATTTAAAAACTAAATAAAAAATGATCCTATTTTGCACTAGACTAAATAAAAACCAACAGATTTTTGTTCTATTTTAACTAAAAGAAGTAATCAAAGATAGCCTAATTATGATTTATTTCAACCATCTATTTTATGACGTATTTTTTAAAACTTAATTAAAGCATTACTACAATTTAAATTGGGTTCATTAATTGTAAAGCACCGTGTGTATAAAATCACTGTTGAGTGCCCAGAATTGGATTTTTATTGAAGACACTCTGCGCGTGCAAATTACCATGAATAGGGTAATGCATTTAATTTCGGCACTTTTCCCAATTGGGCATTTTTGATTTTGGACTATGTTTTTGGTAATCCTGGACGGAATACGACGTTTAATAACTCAAATGAGAGTTAATTATACGTAGATGACTGTCGTAAGGTTTTTATTTGTTATGTTATGATATTTTTATGTGAAATTGTGTCATTTATAAAAAATAAAATTGATACTCGTTTTTAGAACATGGGCATTTCATGATTACGCAAATAATTAGTTTAAAAATTAAACTGTCCTGGTAAAATTTAGTCTATTTTTAGAATTTTTAGTGCCCGTGGTTCTACGTTGCGTCTGTGGTGAGCAATCGTTATAAAATAAAATAGTGTAATTTCGGCACACATATTGCTGCAGGTAAAACCGGTTGAATTAAGTGGTCGGATGTTAAATTGAAGTTGTAAATAGTTAAAACACAACGTTGAAATGTGTAGGGGTCATAGAACTGCTTTTAAACTCGATTAAGGAGGTCTTTTTAAAAAGTGCCGAAATTAAATGCACTTTTTTCCCAAATTTTGCTCATTTTGATACCATTTGGCATTTTAGCTGTAACTTTTTACCAATTACACGTTGACAACAAGTTGTAGCTTAAATTAAAGAAAACTGTCTGAAGATAATGATAGGCTTTTAAATTTTTGAAAATGATGATTTTTTGACTGAGAAACAATCGATTGTTTGTAAAGTGCCGAAATTCAAATTTTCCATTTTTTAAAAACTGATTTAATTAAGTAAAAAAACAACTTTTGTACAGTGAAATTTTTATGACGCAACGCAGTATCGTGAAAGCTTCAAAATGAGCTATCAAACATGAAAATCGGGCCATACAGTGAAAAGTTACGTTGGAAAAACAAAAAAGTGCCGAAATTAAATGCACCACCCTATATACATGCTGTCATATTTTGTTTGAAACAGTTGTAATTTTTTTGTAATATATGTACCCCGCAGATATTGATTGCTTATAGACTCTAACTACTTTCTACTTCACAAACTACTTTCTGCCTACTTCGTTAACTACTTTCTGCCTACTTTGTAACTACTTTGTTAACTACTTGTATTAACTACTTTATTTTTTGAAAGTAGGTAGTTAACTACTTTTGAAAAAGAAAGTAGGTAGTTAAGTAGTTAGCCAAAATCATGGTAGTTAAGTAATCATGGTAGTTAAGTAGTTAATTAGTTAACTACTTAAGTAGTTATCACAACACTATACGATTGTCAGTAGTAATATACGTCCTATTTAAATTATTGTTTACATAGGAGCTTGCAATATTTAAATAAAAACGCAAATATGAGAAAAAACAAACAAAAAATATACCCTGACGAAATAAATCTGTCAAAATTAAAGTGAATTTTTGTTTAATTATTAAAGTGTGTGTGTGTGTGTGTGTGTGTGTGTGTGTGTGTGTGTGTGTGTGTGTGTGTGTGTGTGTGTGTGTGTGTGTGTGTGTGTGTG
>JASAMX010025460.1:0-21629 GCA_030248175.1 Microlaimidae sp. YZB2_3
TTATTTGTAACTACTTGGTCAGTTTACGTATTGCTCAATTGACATTTCATCAGACTAAAAAAATGCTACAGTGCTGTGTGATTAGATCAACGTATAAACAAATCATTATCCAATAGTTGAAATTTTTTTTAGTGAAGCAGCATGGCCAAAATACAAAGTGACAAATTTTTTATAGTCCACATAATGTCCATCTCAGATTAGTCCACATCTTTTCTGTCTAAACATACGCCCTGGAAAAATCGCCCCTTCTTCCTGCTCTATTCTTGGAGCATTTTCTTCAAGGCTAATATATATATATATATATATATATATATAGATATATATATATATATATATATATATATATATATATATATATATTAGCAACACAACGCTATAAATTTGGTTTCAAAAAACGCTGCCGGGGGACTCGAACCCGTGCAGCTATTTTTTTACAGTTTGTAAAGAATGAGTTCATGCTACAAACAATATTGCAGTTTGGATTACCCTTTTTAAATGTTAAATGTAACACAGTATTCAGTTTCTATCACTAAAATGGAAACGTTCGAGTGGTAATGTCTCTTGAATCGGTCATTTAAAGTAATACATAATGGGGTGGGGTGGGGTAATATGTGTAGCTGAAAATGCCAGCTTAGAAATTCTAACCCTAACGTATGAAGATTTACTAAAGACAGTTTGTAGCTTATTAGTTTAAACTGTTGAAAGTCTTGAAACGCCATTCAGTGAAACCGTAGTTTTTTAGTATTGTGATTTTCTGGTTTAGTATTGTATTGTAATTTTTAGTATTGCAACTCAAACCTTTATAAACTATAGTGATTAACTTGATAAAATGTCCTTTTTGGTTAACTTGTCTACATCAAAATCAAATATAATTTCGCAATTTTTTAAATAAATTTTAAACTAAATAATCCACCCAAACTAGCGTTGAGATAAAATTATGTAGTTCGTTTCACACGTACTGATATTCATTTATTTACCAGCGGATCACAGCAATTGATCACCAGAAGCTGATTATTTTTATTTCTAGGTTTTATTCAATTAAAAAAAACCTGAAGGTTAAATAAAACTAAAGTGGGCGACAAAAAAGGAGTAATAAATTATATTATTTTAAAAATTTAAAAAAAATGAGTGGATTTATGTAATGCACAAAAAAAAACCAACAAAAACGTACTAATAAATTTTGGCACAAGATATTATCCATACGATGAGAATGTATAAAACCAAAATGCTCGCCACAATAATGGCAGATCGATTGCTGAATATTTCAGCTTTCGTCTTTTTTCTGAACAAAGACTTAGTACTGTATTTAAAACTCAATAATGCTTGTATAACTTGCATTTAAATTATATTTCAGCCTAAGGCCGGCCTTTTAAATTATGATTTAAAAAAATTAAAGTCATGGGAACTATATAGGTCAACTTGATGAAACTCTCTTGTGTAATTTTTATTTTTAATGAATTTGGCCATCTTAGTTAAACTTCAAGCCTCAACCTAAGCCGACATAAGCCTAAGCTCAGAAACAGCACAAAAAACGTAATAAATACTTTTTAGGTTAAAAGTTCCTGTAAGCTAGTTATCTACAATTAATGGTTGCAAATACAAATTTTTTCCTGTTGGGTTAACCAAAAAAAACATTTTATCAAGTTAATCACTATAGTTTATAAAGGTTTGAGTTGCAATACTAAAAATTACAATACAATACTAAACCAGAAAATCACAATACTAAAAAACTACGGTTTCACTGAATGGCGTTTCAAGACTTTCAACAGTTTAAACTAATAAGCTACAAACTGTCTTTAGTAAATCTTCATACGTTAGGGTTAGAATTTCTAAGCTGGCATTTTCAGCTACACATATTACCCCACCCCACCCCATTATGTATTACTTTAAATGACCGATTCAAGAGACATTACCACTCGAACGTTTCCATTTTAGTGATAGAAACTGAATACTGTGTTACATTTAACATTTAAAAAGGGTAATCCAAACTGCAATATTTTTTGTAGCATGAACTCATTCTTTACAAACTGTAAAAAAATAGCTGCACGGGTTCGAGTCCCCCGGCAGCGTTTTTTGAAACCAAATTTATAGCGTTGTGTTGCTAAGATATATATATATATATATATATATATATATATATATATATATATATATATATATATATATATATATATATATATATATATATATATTAGCCTTGAAAAATGCTCCAAGATATAGAGCAGGGAAAAAAGGGGATTTTACAGGCATATGTTAGACGGAAAAGATGTGGACTAAAGTTAAAATCCGGCTGATTCCGGGCGTCCCGCCGCGCGAGCGAAAAATACGCGCGAGAAAAAAAAAAAAAATGTTTAGACAGAAAAGATGTGGACTAGTCTGATTCCATTTGAGTTAACTGTTTCTGTCCACATATTTCTCAAAAACGAGGTACTTCCCCAGATATAGCCCCGATAGAATCAGGAATGGACATTATGTGGACTATAAAAAATTTGCATTTGGTTTGGCCAGCTGCTTACTAAAAAAAATTTCTACCATATGATAATGATTTGTTTATACGTTAATCTAATCACACAGCACTGTAGCATTTTTTTAGTCTGATGAAATGTCAATTGAAAAATCATACTAACAACAATCTTTGACAAGCGCGAAATCGCCACTTTTTCAAATTTATAGGTATTTTTTATATATACAAATATAACCTTCTAATTAAAATGTGGCTATTTCCCGCTTGTCAAAGGGGATTTATTTGATTTTTTATTGACATTTTATCAGACTAAAAAAATGCAACAGTTCTGTGTGATTAGTTTAATATATAAACGAATTATTATATTATGGTAGAATTTTTTATTCAGTAGGCAGCTGCCCAAACCAAATGCAAGTTTCCTATAGTCAACATAATGTTCATCTCAGACTAGTCCACAACTTTTCTGTCTAAACATACGCCCGGGGAAAAATCGCCCCTTTTTCCTGCTCTATTCTTAAAGCACTTTTCAAGACTAGTATCAAAAGACGTTACATGTAATTTTAATATTTTTTTTTTATTTTTAGTCGTTTCGAAAAAAAAAAATTAAATCAGAGTGCGCAATTTTTTTGGCCGCGCTCTAGCTTTCAAAAGAATAACCCCTAAAAATTGTGGTTCCCGAGAAACCCCTAAAACAGCACATCATGGTGTACCTTTTCATTAGTGTGGCCAACGACCAAAGACCACCCGCAGGTGTCGAAGTGAAAACGAGACCTGTGAACAAATTTTTAGTGAAAAAAAAACAAAAACTGACTGCATTCAAACTCTCATTAAACAAATTTCCCATTCCAATTGTGCTTAAACTTTCAGGAAATACTCGGAAAAGAATTTTAAAAATATTACGTATTAAGCAGCGTAAGTGGATTTTTTACTTATTAAAAAGTTGCTTTTTTGGGGTCCATGTTTCTTTAATGGTATTGTTTGTAGTAATGGTGGCCTTAAAAAATATCAGTTTCTTTTAACTGATTAGCCAAAAGTCTACATTACATTGAAGATAAGCAACATTTTAATCCGTTGCAACTATTTTTGAGATGTAACGTTTTAAGTTCTCTTCGGACAGTTTTCTTAAGTATCGAAAATCGCGATTTTTGGAATACGAGATCTCGCGGAATACAGAAATGTATCCATAAAAATCTAATATGAGTGTTAAAAAGGCAGAAATACCACGATTGTAAAGGGCACATTCATTATATTGGTTCTAGGTAAACATTTCCGCAACAACAATTTCCGCGTAAAAAATTTCCGCAGCAGTATTTCCTCAGCATTATTCCGCTAAAAGATTATTTCCGCGGAAAAAAAATTTCGCAAGAGAATTTTTTCGCTTTTTTGGGTTTCTCTTATATTGCTGCGAACGTCATTTTTGTCCTAATTTTTTTGCAAACAGAAATAAATAAATTTTTGTTTTTAAAGATTCGCACGAAATTTTTGATTTTTTTTGTAAATGTTTTTTTTAAATGTTTATTTTTTCCCAAGGACAACAGAAAATACCTCCGCAGCTTAAACCTAAGCCTACGTTTTCCTAAGCCTAAGCAAAACCTAAATATCAAGTGAAATTTTTGCTTCCCAAATTAGATACAATTTAGAATCATTTTTAAATTTCGCTTAAAGGCTTATGAAAAAGCTGAACGATGGTATTTTCTGTTAGCTTGTATTGGACATAATATTTTGGCTATATGCAAAAACATTAATTAATTCTATTGGCAAATTTAATTTGGTAAACGTGTACAATTTTGAAAAAAGAAAACTCGTTACAATCCATTTTCTTTAATTTTTAAATATTTTTAGCTATTACGCAATGCATTGAAATTAAATAAACATTAAAAAATTGAGCATGTACTAAATGTACTCATTTACCAACAAAAGTACACTTTTGTGGGAAATATTTCGTTGGTCGAAACATAAAAACGTATAAAAAACAAACTAAACAATTTCAACGCTACAATAAATCCGCAGAAAATTTCAGATTATTATGATTTATTTCGTTAGAAACAAAGTATATTTAGTAAAAGTTTTTAAAGATGAAAAACTGATGACAGAATTTTTTTAAAGTTTTATATTTTGAAAAATTGCCGCAGTATGTCGAAATTTTTTAAAATTGCTTTTTTATTTATAGACACCTTGCACTGGAACTCGGTTTATACATGAGTATGAATATCTTATACATAGTGTCACCATAGTGGATAATTATGTACTTTGCTACTTATCTTTTTCTTTTTGTACTGTAGATCAACCGATCGAAATTTCGCGCGCTTTCTATCGGTTGATCTGATACTACGAAAAGATAAGGCATAGGAGATACGGCACTTTCCCCCTCCCTTTTGTCGGTTGCTCTGCATACTACGAAAAGATAAGTAGGAGTACGGTAATTATCCATTATGGTGACACTTATGTATATTGCATACTTCATGTATAAACTGCGTTTCAGTGCAAGGTGCCTATAATTTTTGATTACGAAAAACCCCGAAATATAAAGTAGGAAAAAATTCCCACGCGGAAATTTTTCCGCAGAAATAATCTTCCAAAGAAATTAATGCTGAGGAAATACTGCCGCGGAAATTGTTGTTGCGGAAATCTTTACCAAACACCTATTATTGCTAGTAGTTAAAATAATTAATATTAAAAATCGAATTGCAACGAAATTTTTTAAAACCCTTAAAAATATACACTGCTCAATATTTAGTTAAAAAAATACTTCCAACAAAGAGGCACCGTTACCCTTTTTCACGTACGTAAAAATTAATGGATATATTTTTGTATTTATGGTTTAATTTTTTTTTCGTAAAAAATGGGATTAATTTCTTCAAAATTGCGGTGAGACGTGGATTTAATTAGTTTGGTGAAATTTAAAGCTGCAATTAGTATATCTTCATTCAGTCATAACAAAAAAAACGTTACAATATATCTGTTGTATTTCCTGAATTTTTTGCCTTTATTCGTAAATTTTTGAAAAGTTGCAAATTTAAATTTTTAAACACTTACTTTTGTTTGAAATAAGTTTAGAGTTCATGTAATATTTTATAACCGCACTGCGTTTAAAAAACTAAAAAAATGATTGAAAAACATTATTTTGTTGTATATGACTCATATCATGCTGGTCATTAAACGTCCAAATCAGCTGTTTTGTTTGTGAGAAAACTGCTCACAATATTTTCAAATGTTATGAATTAAAACTTAAAATCTTACAACTGATTTTAGGGTTTCAACGTAAATCGTAATAATAAAAAAATATTCGGTTTTTTTTAAAGTTTTACGCAAATTTGATTAAATGTGCATAGTAGAAAAGCAGTGTACTCGCGATGAATAGCACGTTGATCAAAACGGACTGGTACTTTGACCGGGCTGTGTAAAAAGCGGACCCATTCTCCTTTGGACCGAGTCCAAAAGTTTTATAAATAGCAAGAATATTTTTTTCTGCGTAAAAACACTTTTGATATTTGACTTTCGAATTTTTCAGTGTGTCTCATCCTTAAATACAATGTATAACGTTTTAAAAATTTAAGTAAGTCATAAAAACCAAATGTGTTAACGGTAATTTCAACAAATGTTGTTATATACTGTAAAAATTTTCTTCATCTTTTAAAATAGTATTCTGACAAATAAAAGGCAATGCTAACTGTATGGCAAAACTGTAAGATCAGTGAGGAAAAGCACAAAAACAGCAAATTTAAATATATTACCTACATATGTTAGTCGCAAAATCCAATATTTGTTATGACATTACGGAAACATCTAAAGCTAGGTCTGGTACTTAGGAATTACGTGCCGCTAACAGAAGAACCGATTTATACAGGTGTCAGATAAGTATTCCAAAAGAAATATTGTCACATTTCTTTGTACTAATTGTGATTTTCTGTCGTTGATACCTTTTATCAATTATTATCCGGCAGTCACTTGATAAGGGTGAATTCTAAGCTTTCTCGGAGGCAGGTTAGGAGGCCAAAACTTGATGATGCGGATTCTGATAGAAAGTATCAAAATGTGGGATGGAAGCAAGTAGGAGCCAAAAAAACTGACTCGTAGGTAGGTAAGTAATAGAAAAGCTAGCGACGGAGGTTGATAAGAATAACTGAAAATACGATTAAAAGTAGCAAAAAAAAGAACAAAGCCTGAATCGTAGAAAGATCGGTGGCGGAAAAGTTAAATAGTGTTCTAAGGCAGTAGGAGGCAGGGCAGACAGAATTGGCTTTGGAGAAAGATAGGAGGTAACAAGTTTGTGACGGGTGGAACTAGGAGTTAAGTTATAATTAAATAATGGTATTCATGAATCCTAATGTAAAAAGAGTGGTTTAAAGGCTCATTGTGATCTGGCTCATTGCTTATGTATGTTCTCTTAGAGAAAATAAAAATATAATCAAAGTAAAACACCCATGAACCAATTCAACCCTTGTAGAACAAAAATTATTATATGAAGGACGTGACGAACTTTTCTCTTCAACCGTCGGGACATCTAAAATCCTCGGAATTCGGACCCTCAAATTCGCCGAAACAATGGGGGATTCCAAAAACGGGTGACGTAATACGTCTGGAGATACCGGTTTTTGTTCCTTGCTGGATCGCAATAGGAGACGAATTTGGGGAGATAGATAGGAGGTAACAAGGTTGTGACGGGTGAAACTAAGAGTTAAGTTATAATTAAATAATATAAACATAGGGTAATTTTCTTAAAATGTTATATTTATAACGCTTTTATCAAATGCAAATGTTGAATTATACCAGCAAATTTTTGTTTCGGAGTATTAATAGCTTTTTTACCAATGGTATTCATGAATCCTAATGTAAAAAGAGTGGTTTAAAGGCTCATTGTGAGCTGGCTCATTGCTTATGTATGTTCTCTTAGAGAAAATAAAAATATAATCAAAGTAAAACACCCATGAAACAATTCAACCCTTGTAGAACAAAAATTATTTTATGAAGGACGTGACGAACTTTTCTCTTCAACCATCAGGGACATCTAAAATCCTCGGAATTCCGACCCTCAAATTCGCCGAAACAATGGGGGATTCCAAAAACGGGTGACGTAATACGTGTGGAGATACCGGTTTTTGTTCCTTGCTGGATCCAAAACAGGAGACGAAATTGGACGCAAACCATGTTAACGACGCATTGTTTTACAATCAATATATTTATATTTCTTACCATATGGATAAAGGATATAACTCACCCTCATATTATACAAAGATTACAATAATAGTTTGGTGGGTGTCGCCATAATTTACAATTCGGGAATTCAAGGGCAACAATACCGTGGGTCAAACTTCTTTGACTCGGATATTTTTAGTACTAAAAGGTTTCCCATACTTCCTTTGTTTTTTTATATTAATTTGCATTTCATTTGATTTGTTACGACAAACCAAATCGTTTTTTTTTAGTATTTCTTTTGCTCAGGAATTTCGGCGGAATTATCTAGAGCTTAATCGCGAAAAAAAAATTGAAACTGTCAGTAATAAAATTGTTAAAAAATTTGGAAAAACCACTATGCTTTGCCAGCTTCCCGATGAGCTTTTCGTTAAAGTGGCTAAAAATTGCCTTTGCAGCGATATTAGAAGTTTAGAGCTAACCAATTGGGCTCTGCGAATTAAGCTTCTCCATTATTATAAATTGCTGGAGTAAGTTGATTTATTTGTAAAGTTTAGAAATAAATAATCATTTAAAGGATTAATTTCACGAATTAAATTTGTTTATTATCCAGAACAGACTAATCGTTTCACACAATACTTTTGCTTATAAAATTTGACTTTTTGGCACCAAGCTACAAAAAAAATTTTATTTGAGTTTGATCTGCCCACTATTAACGAAGTGACGCTTTCAAGCAATATAACAACTTAATCTGAGAAGTGCTTTTTTAACGTTTAGTTTTAAAGTTTAACTTTTTTTGCCGATTTCTTAAAAACAAAATGAATTGAAAGTTTTGTCTGCCCTTTTTTATATAAAACGATTTCTTTTCAACAAAATCACAACTTTAAAAAACAGTACATTAATACATTACAATGTTAATTTTAATTCTAAATCTCGAAACAAAAATAATACAATCAAAAAAAAAGAATGTTCAAAATATAAGTAGGCGTTTTAAACAGATAACTGAAAGCTAAATCTTGAAACATCCCTAATTTTTTTTTTCAAATAGGTAATAAATCACTAAAGGATGTTCATTCCAAGAAAAATATCATGCTCCTTGGAAACTTTTTTGGAAGCCCTTTTAAACCTGTTAAAAAGTTAATAATAATTGTTAAAATACGTTTAACGTATGTAATAACAAAGATAATAATTTTTAGAGAAATAAGAATAGGAGCTCCGGAGAAACTGTAATCTTAAGTGATGTCCGAAGGAGTTCCGAAGCACCCCTGAAGTTTCGCCCTATTTTTGTGCTAATATTCTCAATAATTAAACGAAATTCTAAATAATATTGTTTTAAAACTTGCTAAAAATAGCTTTAATAATTTGGCGAGAATAACTGAAAATATATCGCAAGAATAAATAAGCTTCAGATTACGCTATTACAGGGTGGATCTCCAAAACTCCCTACCATCGTTTTAAATAGCCGGTACTCCGGAGCGTTGTATTTGGGTGTAAGCAAGAACACTATTTAGTATATTTAGTATATTATAACACTATTCACTATCTGTATAAATTTAACACTAACTATTTAGACTGGATACAGATCTTACTAGATGTAAGTGGTATCAAATTGAAACTTACAAAAATTTTGAAAACTGCGAAATTCTCAGTCAAACCTGGTCTCAGAAGCGACGACAGTCCCACGACAATCCTTGGGCTCACTTAACATCCGATATTCAAATAAGGTAGGCGTTCGCAATTTTAAGATTTCGGCAATCTTTAAGAACACACAATAAAATTAAAATTGTGATTTTGTTATCATGATAAAATTCATAAACATATCATGAAAAAACTCATAAGCAATTTTAACCATGAACTGTAAGCTTTAGTTTCCCTGAGCCACCTAAACAAAACCATTAAAGCAGCACTGTCACAAATCAAAATCCTATATCGCCCAACCCGGACTGCTCCTTTAATACTGAACCAATCGAGCTGAAATTTAAAAATGTTGTAGCCTTGTAGTGGAGCACTCCAAATCCCAAATTTAAGTTAGGTAGGTTTGGTATTAAAGCAGCAGTCCGTTTCGGGCGATATTAGGAATTTAATTTGTGACAGTGCTCCTTTAAATCAAGTTAAACTTGGTCTGAATATATTTATGTTTAATGATGTGTTCTTATAGAACACAACTTTCTAATCGTTTTTTTCTTGCTATTAATATTTTTTTACTAATTCTAAAATTTTACGTAATCGAGATTAAGATCTGAAAGGTGCGTTCACAATGGTTGAATCACCCTCATTTTTTGGTTGGAAAACCACGCACAAAATACTGAAGGTACTATTCATCATACTGAATAAGCAATCAGCTGCGCACGACCCATGCTTATGCAAATTAAACATACCATATGCAAATTATTTCTTAAGTGAGATTCATCTATTATTTTTGTTATATTTCTGTTTTAGACTAAAACTTCGACTCCCGAACGGAAAACGTCAACTTGTGACTTTTGGTCTTTCTGAAAGGGTACAGCCGGAACATGTTGTTGAGGTTAATTCTATAGTTTTTATATTATAATTATTTTATTTTTAAAAACATTTTTTAACAAAAATGGCCAGGAAATACCATGTAAATTTTGATAATTTTCGTTTGTATATTTCTAAACGTCCCGGTTTTATTGCCTCAGAAACTTTCTCATTTTGTGACTGTCAAACAGTTTCGTAAGCATTACGACTGGAACTGGCTTGAACAAGAATTTACTGAATGAAATATAGGAATCTATTTTTCAACCAATTAAAATCATTGTTTTGATTAATGTTTGGTTGGTTTTTGGTCAGTTCTTTTAATATTATAACCAAATACCATAAAAATAAACGAAAAATATGCAATTATATACATTGCGCTAAACACATTTAGGACCCTTATATAAATAAGGGCGCCCCATTTTGCCATTCAATGCTTTCCCTTTTGCTTTCTAGTGCTTTCAATCAGTTACTGTGGTTTTGGCTTAATTAATGTTCGGTCAAAATCGTAAACCAATAAATCAATGTATAATTCAAATAATAATGTTTTTTTTAAAACGGAAAGTTTTTAGGTATTGCTAAAAGATAGTAGAGGCTTTGACTGCGACAAACTTTATGAAGATCGACCGATTAAAACTGTTGAACTTGTAGCTGGCTCTTTAAGCCATGTTATGGTAAGATTTTGTTGAAATTACATTTTTCTAACTCTTTGGACTAATAAATACGGAAGGTGACTTTAAAATTTTTTTAAAATTTTTTATATTTGATTATCGCTTAAGACATTTATTAAATATGAATTCCATCAGGGTGAAATTAAAGGGGGAGTGGTAAAGTAGCCACTTGTTCTTTAAGAAACTCTCGCGTGTGCGTGACGCTACTTTATAATGATTGATTAGATTACCACTGACGTCTTCTTTTTTTTTATTTTTATAAGCTTGCACGTTTATCCCTTATTCTTCCTGAAGAAGTAGAGCGGTTACGTCTTTAAATGAGCATCAAAGACTTTATTATTGAATTATATCCGGTTGGCGTCGTAAATTGGTATGAAAACAATGAGAGGACTTATTTAATTTGTGCGGTTATAACGTTTAAAAAACGATTTAGAACGCAGAATTTTTTAAATTCGTCTTTTCACAAATATACAAAAATTAATCAACTTTATTTCTTCAAAAACTTGCACTCTGATTTTAAAATTAGTACTCTGCTAAATTATTGTTAAGGGTTTTAACCTTTAATATTCAACCGTATTTGCCAACGATTTAAAATGGTTTTGCTCATAAATATTTAATACTGCAAATAGGGATCAACCGGGGCAGAATTATTCCTGATGCCGGGGCCGGGGTAGAAAGTTTTGCCCCGGCCCCGGCCGGGGCAGACTAAAAATTTAGCAGGATTTGTATTTTTGGACGTTTTTTTTTTGAAAAATTCTAATTTTTTACTGTAAATTACTTGTTTTAGGTACATGTAATTAACAGTCACATTTTATAATTTAAGCACTTGTGTAAGTAGAAAAACTTATTTTTTTAATACACAAAGTTTTTTCAAGCAGAACAAACAAAATGAATATTTCGATTCTTTTAAACCTAAATTACTATTATATTTACACGATTACACACTAAGAGAGTACGGTTGTAAAAAGTAATGATTTTTGATTGTTTTCTGAAAAAGAAAAGGTAATTTTAAAAAAATTAATTTAAGTAAAGTAAGAGTAATTAGTGATATTTTAAATTAAGTAAAGTAAAAATAAAGGTAACGGTCGAAATTTTATTGAAAGGTGCGGTGCGAAGTCAAACTTTTTGTCTTCGATTTTAATAATTTTTTGTGAAAACCTTACCCCTGCCCCCAATAGCTTACAAAAATTTTTTTAACAAAATATCTCCAGTGGTTCAGGAGTTATGACCCCTCAAAAATGGCGTTTTTCGACAATTCTGTACGTGAAAGATTTTTTAATGGTTATTACAATTTACGTTACAAATTATGCACTCAAAAAAATCGGCTACTTTCTTTTTTAATTTAATAACTTGATCGTTAAGATTGGTGCAGTATTTGTTGAGAAAATATTGCGTTTTCCGTACGAAAAACCCGTAATATTTTCGTTAAAAACACAAAATGAAGGATTTTAAGAAAGGTTGGGCAAACCTAACAAAATCTCTTCCTTCGTTTTGTGTTTTTAGCGAAATAATCGAGGGTTTTTTGTACATAATCGCAATATCTCGACAAATACTACCACAATTTTAACTATCGAGGTATCAAATTAAAGTAGAAAGTAGCCGCTTTTTTATATGCATAATTTGTAACTTAAATTGTTTTAGTCATTGAGCAATCTTTCACGTACAGAATTGTCAAAAAACGCCATTTTTGGGGGGTCATAACTCCTGAAGCACTAGAGATACTTTGTTGAAAAAATTTTTGTGGGCTATTGGGGGCAGGGGTAAGGTTTTCACAAAATATTATCAAAATCTAAGACAAAAAGTTTGACTCCGCACCGCACCTAGTAAAGTAAAAGTAAGACCTATTTTTTAAGTAAAAGTAAAATTATAATAAAAGTAATTTTGCAACGGAGCAAAACGTCGATTTTTGAAGCTTCAGAGCTCCAAAGTGTTGTGCTATTTTTATGCATAAATTTTGATTTTAAGTTTTTTAGTCTTAGTAAATAGTGCGTAGCGTGTTAGCGGCTTAAAAAACTTTCTTCTGAGACTCATTTTGCAACCAGCCCATAGGAAATCTACTTGTTGAAATTATTTAAATTTTACCTAAATTAATTTAAGTATTTTTAGAAAAAAATTCTAGTAAGAGTAAAAGCAAAAGTAAGTGAAATTTAACCCTTTGGTATTAATTCCGCTGCAAATCCGCAGAAAGGATTTTACGCCACTGCTGCTCAATGTTATACTGTATTTAGTCAACGATCTTCGAGAGCCACAGGGTTTCATACACTGCAGCACTGACGCAATTTATCTTCTGCAGATTTGTAGCGGTTTTTGGACGAAAAAAATCCCAAAGGGTTAAAATTCGAGTAAAAGGAAAAGTAATAAAAAATTCGTTACTTTTACATATTTGTTTAAGTAAAAGTAAATGTAACTTTTTACAACCGTAGTTTACACTTTACGTAAGTATTAGAAATATATTCAAGTTTAAAGCAATATTATACTTAATCGCACTAACCTATCTTATAACTTTCAAAGAATGCTCTACAAATAGAGCAGGAGTTGAAGCATTTTTATACGGGGAGTATGTTTTGATTAAAAAACCAAAAAGTGTTAAAGGAACCAAAATCAAAATGGGATACCCATATAAGAAATTATTGGACAATCGCGAAATTTCTTTATATTACAATAAATCGAATACGTTGATAATTATAGAAATGTAACTCTAAATCTAAAAATGCTAATCTTCAGGAATATTATTTTGAAGAAACATCTTTTTTAGAACTTCACTTATATGCCTCTATTCAACATTTTTAGGTCTAAACATACAGGAGGGATTAAAACGCACCTTTTTATTTTAGAGTGTTAGAACAATTTTAAAGATTCATTACCACTTTTTTAAATTAAAAAATACTTTTTAAATTGAAAAGGGTAAAATAATTAAATTATGAACCCACCTAGCATAACAAAAATAGGTTCGGCGGTCCCACCACGAAACAAATTCCCTCTCGCACTTAATACAGTTTATTGTTATATTTGTGAAACTGAAATTACTACAAATAATAAAACATCTATTTGAAAAATTTGAGCGGCTTTTTTGCATAAAATTAAAGCATTAAAAATTTTTTTTCTGATTAAGCCAATACATTTGCATATGAAAAACTTTAATTGCGCAAAAATAGCTTTAAAAAATGGTCAAAAGTTAATAAAAATACTGGAAATGTTTTAATATTGTTGTTAATTGTCTTTTTTTTAAAAAAATTAGGCAAAATTTATTTCTTTCATAACAAATTCTGATTTTGCGACGGGGCCGCGGACCTAAAATTTTGTTGTGCTAGATAGGTCCATTGCAAGTACAAGCAACTATGTTCGTTTTCTAGCTTGTTTCAAGTTTTTAGTTTTAGTCATTTTAATCCGCTAACTTATTTTTTAGCCAAAAATCATAAAATCAATGTCACGTGAACTTTTGCAATGTAATTGTTTTTGTGATTTTGCACTAGTTTTTGTAATTTCTCGAGATTTATCAAAAACATATGGCCTAAGAAAATTTCTAATTATACATTAAGTTTTTTAATAAAATGTTGCAACAAAAAACACAACATTTCTAACGCACGCGACTTTCTGTGCATATTGTACCACTAATTTCTTACGCAGAGGTTTTTCTTGCTGTCAATACCCGTTTTTTTTTGTGAAATGCATTTCACGCAAAAGTGGAAGAAAAGTTCGCATATGCACTGCAAAACACTAACACTGTGCTAAAAATTGCGTTAAAAATTAATTTAAAAAAACAACAGTGTATCTATGAAATAGAAGAAAATGGCGTGTTTTCAGTATTAAAGTCGCACAAATTCGAATTTTCAGCAAATTTTTTGTTTAGAAATTAGGTCTTCACCATTTTTGGGTTATATATGCTTACTTTTATTAAAAATATAATTATAAAACCTTAAACTAAATTAGCAAATGTTTTTAAAATAAAAGCTCAAAAATAATTTTTACTGGAATTTCTATTTAAATACCTAGCACTTTTACTGGTATTCATAAAATTTTGGACTGGGTTTATATACGAACTGGGTCCGTAGCTTTTGGCAAGAAAACTCTGGACTGGGTGGTACACCTTTTAGACTGTGTCCAATATTTAATATCGTTAATTTTCGACACGTATTAATTGATTTTTTAAGCAAATTTTATTCGAAAACTTTTTCCAAATTAAATACAAACAGTTCATACCAATTTCTTGTTTTAAAATTTCAAGTTTGGTGTCTTTTGGGCTGTATAAAAATATTAAACTCACTAAAAAATGTGGACTGACTCCGCAGGGTTTTCCTGGCAAAACAAGCGGACCCAGTCCGAATAGACCCTACACAAAATTTATGAATACCAGTGTAGTTTCAGCAATAAATTTACAAATGCTAAAATAGAACAAGAAATCAACTTGAATTTTTTTATTTAAAAAAATGTTTCAGCATCACTAAATTTTAAAACAGTTTCAATAACACCTAAAAATATAAGTAAGAATATAATATAATTCAAACAAATGTCCAGTTGTACAATAAACTTTCATAGAAAAAGTCACACATTCGCGAATTTAATAAGAATTATCACCGATTTCTGCTAAATTTTTGTACGCGGCTATTTTGTAAACACGTCAAAAAAACGAATTTGGTGTACAACATATCGCTGTTCGAGAAAATTTTTGTTGGGTGCACAGAAAGTAGCTTGCGCCGAAAAGTAAGATGTGCATCATTTCTCTTTTAAATTTAGTTAAACAATTTACTGTAAACATAGCTGAAAATTCTTCTTTTTCTTGAGAAAATTTTTCTTGAGAAAACTTTTGGAACTCTTTTTTTAGATAGAATAATTAATATTATATTTTTATGCATATTTGTTTGAAATAAAATTTAATAAAGCCTTAAACCGTAGTTAAGAGTTTTGCTAACCCGTAACTAGGGGTTATTGCTTTAATAGTTTGTATATACAACAAATATGTATAAAATTAATAAAATATCAGTTTGTGCCAAGTAAACAAAAAGTTCTGTTAGATTTTTTGAGAAAAAACCCAGAAATTAAAACATTAACAAAAGTTTTAAACAACGTGCTAAGATAGCACGTAGTCAGTACGCGTTTGGTGCACCCGCCCCAGAGACTTAGAAAAAAATTATCAATGAATCTCGACATAATAAATAATTTGCATAGAGTGTCGTTTAATTTGTATGGTACATGAGTTGCTCTTATGGACATTGAGTATTCTATTTTTAGCGCGGTTTTTTAATCAAAAATTAAAGAGAGTCAACATTTTTAAGAGCGCTTTTCACACCTTAATATTACTTACGTGAGATGTATCGTTATACGGTATTAGATTTTTAGTAAACAAGTTATAAGTTAATAAATAGTTTATAATAATACTGCCTGAACAATCAAAACGACAAGCATAACAGCTTGTAATGGATGAATCCACGTAAAAAATGATTTGTATTCCGTTTGGTTGAAAAGCTCGCTCACAATTGTCAAAGTACCTTAATTGTTTTGTGGAAAAACCGCTCAAAAACTACTAAAAACGTACTATTACTGAACCAAACATCAAACGAAACGACCGATCAGCTGCGCGCATGAAATTTAAACCACACTGTATGCACATTATTTCCTACGTGAGATTCAATCGTTGTTTTTCGAATATAACACTTTTTTATACAGGTGGCCTACCGACGGGAGTCCCTCTTGAAGATACCCGCCCTCCCGATAATCTCCGTGCGATTCACTTTCGACGATCACGCCCAATACTTGGGATTCCGCGTGTCCCCGGCCTTCAATCCCCGGCACAGCGTGCCCTACTTCGACAACGTTCGAATCGACGGTTTCGGTCCGTCGTTTAAAAAACTCGGCGTGACAGCCGTCCAACCGTCGTCAGCGGTCGAAGAGAACGACCACGTCAGGCCCTGGGAAGAAGTGAAAGATCGCAGACGCTTACTGGTGGCTCTGTTCCGACGCTGGTACACGGTAAGCTAGATTGGACACAGAATATCTAATAGTATTTATTTATATATCTTCGATTTCTAAGTCAAGTCTATGGCGCAGTGGCAAAGCGTTCGTCTTACGTGCTGATGAATCATAGATCGTGTTTTCGCTAAGACAAGCTTAAATATTTATGTTTGATAGTACTATTTGGTAATATAAATATTGTTTTATAAGTAGAATACGTAAGACCGATATAACTATGTACTTATTCAAATACCATATGCATAACATTACAAACAAAAAAAGTGTCGCCGTAGCTTCAACGTGTTACCGTCATCGCAAAAAAGCTTGTTTTAGTCGGGACTTGACTTGACTTGACCTCAGGTCCTTCAGTACGGAATATGTACGTTCCCCACTGCGCCACAACCTCGAAATTTAAATAAACCCATTTTAAAGTTCTACTTTCTTCCATGGTTTGCATCATTAATTGTCCTTACTCTTACTAGTACTTCAATCGCAGGTTCTGCTGATTTTAATACTGAGTGTTATAGTTTTATGCATATTTAAAATTCTTTATAATTATAAACTTATTTACTCTGCAGATCGTTGCCCCTCACAGTCGGACGTACAAAAGAGGAATCGTCGGTATTTTCGGCGATTTCATCGACAAAAATCCTTGCGAAACGGAGAATTTTATGCACGAAAGCCCCATTTTCCACGAAATGCAGATCCCCCGATCACGGGAAGCATACGATTTAGCACAGGAATGTCCAGATTTTAAGGTTTGTTGTTGTTTTTTTTATTTTTTTCTAAAGATTTTTTCAATAATTTTGTAATAAGTTTGTTTGTTAATTTGTATCAAGCGCTAAGAAACCTATGTAATTTTTTGAATTGTAGAATTAAAAATATTTTTTGTATATTTTGCATATTTTAAGGATTTTTTATAATATCAAATAACCGACTTTTTTTTCAACTAAAAACTGAGGAATAAACGGAAGTATAGAATTTAAAATTATCGTATTTTTTAGATTTTACATTGCACTTATGGTGATTTATACGCAGAAAAGCGCCAGTCTCTAACTCTTATGGTAACCGAAGAACGCCTACACTTGATCCAAGGTAGGGTAACTGACTTAATTTCGGCCACCTTTTTTTATTTTTTTGGATAAGTTTTTCTGATTTTTCCAATCGACCCAAAATTTGGTCTAAAAATCAAACAATAACTATTTTTGTTATTCCAGTGCAAAATTTTAAAATTTCTGTTACACTTAAAGATCAGTAGAGGTTTAAAGGTTTTTTTAAAGTGGCTGAAATTAAAGCGCGAGCCATTAACTTCGGCCACCTAGAAAAAACTGGCTATAACTATTGCCAAACTGAACAATAAAAATTTTTAAAGGTTGCAAATTTATTTAAGGTATTTTTCTTGGTACATATAACTTAATTTTTTCCCGTTTGCAAACTTTAATAGTTATTTGCAAAACTTTAAATAATTATGTCAAAACATAAAAAACAAGTTTTAATAAACTGTATATTTTGTTGAATTTATATTTTTGGCGTAAAAACGTCAAAAAAAGTCAAACAAGCAAAAAAAGTCTTTAAAAATACCGTGGTACGATGATATTTAAAAACAATAAAAAAAACGGCAGGTTTTTCCCCTAAATTTTAAGGTGGCCGAAATTAACGGAATCTTAAAATGCGCAGTTAGTTAAACGCGTTGCAAAGTGATTTTAAAGAAAATATCAAAACATAAAAATTAACAACTTTGAGCCTTAAATAGAAGATATTTTAAGGTTATATTGTGCTTCGTTCTAAATTTGATGCAGTTTAAACACAAAGCAAAAATTAAGAAAATCACAAAAAATTCACTTTTTGTATGAAAATGTTGATAATGCAGAATAACAAAAATAAAAAAACTTTTGCAAAAACACTCTATTCAACATTAATCCAGTTACTTTTGTGCTAGTTCTTTTTTGTTTTAAAAATAAGCCAATTTTTGAAACCCTAAATTGGTGGCCGAAATTACGGCCTGGCCGAAATTAAGTCAGATACCCTATCCAATGCTATAATATTAAAATTTAAATTCGTATAATTGGTATATTTTTTGTAAATAATATGTCACAAATTTTATTGAACATATGAGCACACATTGTTTTTTTTAATTTTTTTAAAAATTTAGAGTATGTTTAGGTGATTTGAAAACATCGGATGTCAACAATTTTTATCGTCTTCTTACACTTCACCGAGAAATCACGCGTTTCGCACTGGACAGCGCAAGAATAGAAGCGGTATTCCTTTAACTTATTTAGCTTCTTTTATAAGGTACGCTATCGTATTTGCGGTATTATTTAAATGCAGTGATCAGTTTATTATTGTAGAACTTGATTTAAAAATTAATGAAATCATCTGCTTAAAACATCGAAAAATTATCTGAGATAAAAATTTCCTTAAAAAACTAAATCTTACTCCAAAAGTTCTCTAAACACATAAAATGCAATTCACCGAAAATATGAATTCATTAATAACCCTGCGCTTTAACCTTGAAAACAACGTATCAAGTTTCTACATATTTGTATATTATACGCATAAGAAATATACACACCAATATTTTTTGATATAAATTTAACCTTTATGGTAAATTTAATCTCCTTTCCTTAAGTTTTCCATTATACATTTGATTTTAAATCACTTAATATCATTTATGGAACATAAATTTTAACGTAATCTTCTGTCGGCTTACAACTTAAATGTAAAAATATAAAGCTGTTTATTTATTCATATAAAAATGTAAAAAAATATAGCGTTCTCTTAAATTTGTATAATACACAGATCGAAAAACACACATATCGCTTTGATTTTAATTATAACTATAGATAGTTATATTATAACTGCCGATATTTGTATTACTTATATAATTAAACAAATTAATTTAGCAAAAGCAACAAATAAATGGTCGAGATTAAGGCTAAGGAAAATAATTCCATTAATCTTACTTGTTTGCAGGAACAGTTGAATTTATTGCACAGCTCAATCCAAATTGAAAATTCAATGGAATCATGGGAACTAGTCGTTGTCGTTCACGAGAAAGAAAGCCCGGAATGGAAAGTGTTCAGCAATGCAATTCGGTAAGCCTGTGATCATTAAAAGATTACGATAAAAAATTTTTTGAATTTTTCAGAAATTATTTGATTTAAAAATGTTTTGTATATTTAAATGGTATACTTTTTTACTTTTTAATAATAAAATTTATGCAAATAGGTATCTGCACAAAGTTCACACTAAAAATAAGTTGGAGCTGGGTGTTTAAAGTTTTTTAAGTATAAACCTATACATTAGTGATGTTCTCTGGAGCTCCGAGCTCCGGAGCTCCGCCCTATTTTAATACTGACTGCAGGAATAAATTAAGAATGAATTAAATAAATTATTTTGTCAAATTTTTTTGTAATTTCTCTTTTTTTTTCAAAACTAATTTAAAACGCCAGAAATAATCCTAAAAATGCTGGTAATTAAACTTGAATAAACTTAAACTTGCTCATTTAAAGAGCGGAGCTCCCGAGCTCCGGGGCTCCTTCCGCTTCAAGCTCCCGAGCTCCTGAGCTCCGGGGCTTCCTCCGCTGCAATGACCAGAGCTCCGGAGCATAATATTGGAGGGTAGGAACATCACTACTATACATAAGCTTTGCGCTTGGGGTTCCATGTTCCCATTTGTTTTCGACGGCTCCAAATAACCCTCACCCATCCAATCGTCATCACTACAGCAAAATGAGGCACAGTCAATATAAATTACACGTGATTGTAACTCATTCTCTAGTTTAAAGGGGTCTGTTTAAAATCTAAAATAATTCACAGTCGCATATATTTTTATACAATTTGTGGCTCATTCCGTCGTAGTAACGACGAATTTTTTCCGTTTTAGACGCGCAGTTCGCGGCCACTTCGTTAAACAGAGTCAACTGATCCGCTTTTACGCCCCGATGCCCGAGAGCAGACACGGGTATCAATTAGACCCTTCCTATTTCGGGATCAAATGTCGCGGGAATTCCGCGCGGGACCTGGCTCAAATCTGCGCAATTATCCGACAAAAGGCGTCCACCAATCCTAACGGCCGTCTGTACAAAATTAGTTTGAAACTGTTGAATCCGGGCCTCCCTGTCTATCGCAAACTGGCCTGCATGATGCCCAACCCAAGGATAGAAATCGTGCTGGACTTGGGACCCCTGGACGCGAATCTCCAGCCCCAGGAGGTTTGCAAACTGTTCGTCATTTTCAATCAACCCAATTGCGATGACATTAAAATGGACGAGGTGCTTCAATCATTTGTACTTTGATGGATTTTTTGACACTGTCGTTTTGTTTGATTTACATCGGTTTGTATTAGTAAGAGAACATTCTGAAACAGAAAAAATGTGTGATATTTTAAATTTGTTGAACAATAATAAAATTTGTATGAATATACACTCTTTTAATGAGTTATCACATCACGCGTCAGATTGCTTTTGCTTTCAGAACATGGAAATTTTTGTAAATTTTTGTATATAGCTATTTTCATAGTTTAAACTTTTTAGTAGTCTAGTCTAATAGGACTAGTTACTGAAACTGTTTTTTTTAATAAAGCTATTGTGGTTTTCCCGCCGCCGCCACAGTTTCTTAGCCATATTTTTAACTAAATCACTAAAAGAGTTGATTTTATATTTTTTGCCGTTCGCCAAGGCCAGGTTTATCTAAAAATAATCAAGCCACATTTGTGGTGCTTTGACAGCTTTTCTACATTTTTTTGTTTTTAAACCACAGCCGGGTTGCTAAAAAATAAACTCTAAATTTATTATTTTGTGTTGCTAGATTAATTGATACTGGCAGAACCGCAGGAGCTTATTAGTTTATTATTTCCGTTAAATCTTTATAAAAAAAACTAAAATTTACTGTTTTATATCAGGTTGTTCATG